>JAAOEG020000014.1:4593464-4603543 GCA_011763625.2 Papilio bianor | reverse complement strand
CGAAGAAATTCAAAGATGTGTGTGAAGTCAACCAAGCCGCATTGGGCCAGCGTGGTTGACTAAGGCCTAGTCACCCCAAACTTAGGATAGGCTCCAAGCCCCTCGGTGGGGACGTATAGTGAGCTGATTATGATGATGATGATGAAGCCAATAAACAAAGGTAATTTTTAAATTGATAATACCATGTGAATCTACATAGTATATTTGCAAATCTATGAACACATACAAATATAATCAAACATGATAAAGAGGCATTTTTACTATAAATTATAATTTCTGTCCACGTCCGCCCGCTTCGATTTCGGGGAAAGCAGGAATGTCGGTGACGTGTTATGAATAAAAAATGTTATATCCTTTAGACGAGACCCGTTTTCACACCTTATAAACGAAAACCTGGGAAATTGATATTTTGAAGGATGATTTGTTTTCACTATTCAATTTTTTTTCTATCAATATATTAACTTACAAAAATAATTTACTCTTTACTTGGTTTATCAAATGAATTGTAGATTTTTACTATACCTGTACTAATCAACTACAGAATGTCCGTGGCTCGAGGTTAAGCACTTGACTTGTAATCTGCAGGTCCTGGCTTCAAAACCCGCCATGTAACAATGTGATTTCGAATTTATACATATTTACATTGTGTTCATGTACCTGACAGAGCGTCGGAGACTCAAGAGCGTCGGTGGCTCAGGGGCTAATCACTTGACTTGCAATATGCAGGTCCTAATTCGAATCCCGCCATGTATCAATGTGTTTTCTATTTTCGAATTTCATACGTACATATACATCGTGATGCAACCTGCACATGTTTGCGAAAAAAATTCAAAGATGTGTGTGTAGCCAACCAACCCGCATTAACCTAACCTAACTTGGGGTTCCGAGCGTGGGAACGTGGGTACTCGGTGAGAACGTATTATATATACATGATGGTAGATTGTTGGAAAATTATTTCAACCGAGGAAACTCAGAGTATCGTGGTACCTGTACAAAAACATTCAAGTATTGATGCATTATTGCGTTTAAAAGATGATATAATGTTGCAAAAAATGACTTAAGCCATAAATCTTTATTCAAAAGACAAAAAGTGATGGCTCCCGGTATCAATGTCGACGACTTTGGTTTTTAACATGCTTGCAATGTCTTCAACGTCATTTATTTAACACTTTCTTTTTGAGTGTAGTCAAGTAGTGATGTTTTCGATACTAGAAGGCAGCAAATGAGCAGCGGCTCGCCTAATACAGCCGAAAGACAGTTAAGAAAGATTGAATATCTAGGAAGATAAAGACGCTAAAACTATCTAAAATAAATTGTGCATGATAGACAATTAATTAATTAGTAAGACACAATATTAAGTACTAAAATCAAAATAAAAATAAAATTTAATAAAAAATCCTGTATTGTCCAAGTTTACATAAGATATTAATTTCCGTTTAAATTTGTTTTTTATTTAAAAACAAAGAAATTAATAAAAATATTTTATTTTATTTTAAGGATATTTAATTATATATCATGCACAATTCAGTTAGCGAGCGTCTTTATCTTCCGAGATATTCAAACTTTCTTAACCGACCCTTTATTTTTGCGCACGGCTGTATTAACTGATACAACGCCCATGGACATCTGCAACAAGATATATACAGCATATGCGAGAGAATAGTCTTTTCTTGAAGGCCCTTTAAACGTAATTGTTTAGAAATATTGCTGAGGACAGACTACGTGGCTGAAAGACGTAGTTTAGTAGATTATACATACAGTAGAGTATACATTATTCGCCAAACGCTTGAAATCTCTCATAGTATATTTTGTAGTCTTAAGAATCTAACAGAGCAGTTACTTTAAAGCGTGTTTCATTTCTAAAAATATTCATAACCTTACCTAACATATTTTCGATGATATTATTTTAGGTAGTTCAAAATCGATGAATATATTATACAATCTTGCTAACCGGTAATACAAAAAGAATACAACGAATCTTAACTATGGTTCAATGAGGGAAAGAAAGAAATGAAAGCAAACACATTTATTACAACACAGATTCAATAAAAGCACACGTAGCTCAGACTTACAACAATTGAAATAATGTGGTGGTGGTGGTAATAGGAGCCAGCTCAGGAATGCGAGTGATAAGTTAGCATACGCTTTAGTATCGGGAAACCCAGACTTAATTTCAATGCAATCGAATGTTTACGAGGACCTATAGTCATTAAACGATGATCTCATATTAACACTGTAAATTTTTTAATTTTTAGCATGACCTTTCCATGTAGAATATTCATAATATTTTTATTATTAAATTATTAGCCATAAAATTTAAATCCCCAAGTTTATCCTTTTTGACCACTAACGAAATATTTAAATTAGATTTGATGCATTTGGCCCTCTTCTGATCTCATCTATTATATATTAGATATTCAAACTATTACTGTATTATCCTAAAAATAATAATTGATCATTGTTTAGTCACTACATAGTATAAAACAAAGTCTCTTTCTTTATCCCAATATCCCTTTATATGCCCGTCGCCCGCGACTCCGTCTGCGCTTTTTTCTTTCTAGAATAAAAGATTTCACTAAAATAAACGTAGCCTAAGTTACTTCTTATTACATCAGCTACCTATCAATAAAAGTCCCGTCAAAATAGGTCAGCCAATCCAGAGATTAGCCGGAACAAACAGACCTGTCGGTCTGTCTGTCTGTCGACAGACAGACAAAAATTGTAAAAAAAAATATTTTGTTGTTAATACCGATTCGTATACATGTAAAAAAAGCCGTTATTTCAATATTACAAACAGACACTCCAATTTTATTATATGTATAGACTACGCAACTGAAATTGAGGTGGTTTTTTTTAATAGATTGAGTGATTGAAGAGAAAGGTTTATATGTATAATATAAATAATAACATCCATTGAATAGTGGAGTTGAAATACTGTTATTTTTGAGGTTTCCAATGTGATGTATATAATTACATTTTTTCCGGTTACATTGCAAAAAACGCAGGCTGAACCCTACGAGATTTATCAGATTTATACCCGTGCGAAGCCGGAACGGGCCGCTAGTTACATATATAATATGTTTAAAATTTTTGACAGCTGCTGATTGATACTATGGACGTTAAAATGGTTATCTCGCTGAAAACAGATTAAACTGTACTAGAACTGACAGCCAATCTTCGCTAAGTGGAAAGGTACCTCAAAAACTTGGTTATATGTTTCACCATAAATATATATATCACCATACTTTGTATGGTATAAGCAGCTATAGCCCGCGACTCCGTCCATGCGGAATTAAATAAAATGTTGTATATTGTAACTTTGTGTGTGTTATTTCTAACTATGTTCTATTTGTGTACAAAATGTCAATAAGATATATTAATCCGTTGCGGACTTATCGAGTAAATGTGTAAATAACACAAAACTACGTATCCCTCGGGAACCGTAATTATTTCTGGAATCAAAAGTAGGCTATGCGTTCTTCCAGACTTTACTCTATGTATATGACAAATTTCGTCGAGATCTGTTTACCAGTTTAGGCGACAAACTCTAACAAACATCCATACATCCATCCATATAAACTTTCAAGTTTATAATGTTAAGATTAAGATTGGTCAAGATCGCATACCTTCTCATAATAATGTTCCAACAATTCCATAATTTGTCAATAATCCGCGGCTAGCTAGTCTCGGCGTAAAAGGATTGAGCTTTAAGCTAAAATGTATCTGATACACTGTCTAATTTTGGTTAAAGTCAATATATTTTTGATATCCTCGTTGCTTTGGAACAACCGCTGTCGTACCAAGCCCGCACCATGGTCATAAAGGCCCTATAATATTAGTAGTTAGTATAATAGTAGTAGTCAGTATAGTTATTAGTGACCTACATATTATAATTTTTTTATGGGACTGATATGTTTCAAAGAACAAAAGTCCCTTAAATAAAAAAAAATAAAAAAAATAGATATCCTCGTATACTTTTTCTCGTAATCTTTTATCAGTGGTTGACGCTAGCAACATCTGTTGATCCGTTGCACAAATTGGCCCGCTCACCAGGTGCATCTTACCACACAGCAGACAGACATGAACTGGAAACAGTTCCGCTTATGAGTGTGCGTGCCGGAGGTCTAATTTTAGTCCACTTTCTCTTTCCACCCTTTTCTTATAAGCAAAAAATGGGAAGGGAAATTGAATTTGGATTCAGAGGGGACTTCTGTGCGTCCTCTCCCCTGTCGATAAAAAATGGGCAACGCATCTGCAATTGTGAATTTTTATGGGCAACGGTCACTTCGCTTTAGCCAATCCAGATGGCCGCTTGTTCGCCACCTTATAATATAAAAACGATTTTAAACCTTTTTTTAAATAGATATACTCTCTTGGATTTATCAATATGGCAATAAATCTAAGGAACAAAATCCTTCTGCGGAAGTTAATTGTCAAACTTAACATGCCACCACAATGAACAGGAAGTTTCTAACTTAGATCTTTGACGCTAAGTTTTAGTGCATTTAACGAGAAAACTTTGAAATGCGGAGACAAGTGTCAGAATTTACACACATTGTTTAAATCCAAGGGAATATTACAGAATGATAGACCATTTAACCTTCCTTACTAGGTACTTACTTAATAGAAAACAAAACTATTTTCCTTTCATGAGTTAGGATAGCTTAGCGAATTGAAGTATTTATGATGTCTAATTTTTTTGACGCTCGTGCTAAGAAAGAGTGATAGAAGAGGAAAGTTTATATGTATAATAACACTATGTGACAAGTAAGGGGCGCTTCGTAAAATTTAAATAAACAATATCGTATCTGTTGTTGCGTGATATAAAGTCAGAGATAAAAGAAAGACAATAGACAACAGAAAATACTTTCAATAAAGGAACAGGATCTTGGGACATAAAGGGTCCAGCTTGTTATGTTAGCTGACTGTCGCGCGAAAAAGGTTGATAACGCACAGTATAGTGACATACAAACATCATGGTGGCTCCGAATTACAAACAAGGATTTAAGTAAATTTCCAGCATTCCATTTTCTAACCACTAAATCAATAAAACTGTAGAATTTCAAAATGTTTATTGTTATAGTTCAAGGTAGCAAACGAGCAAGCGGCCACCCGTATTAGCTAAAATAGCGAAGCGACCGCGGCTCATAAACATCTGCAATTACAAATACCTTAAACTGAAGAAGATGGAGAGACATAGAAAGAGAATTTTTCCCTTTCTATGTATCCACCTCAGTCAATTCCATTTTCCCTGTCGAAACTTTCCTTATAATCAAAGGGTGAGAAGGGAAAGAGAACTAAAATTAGGCCTCCAGCACGCACACAAGTCTAGAGGAAATGCGGAATTGCTTCCACTTCACCACTGTCTCCTATTTGGTCGTGGTACTACACCGGGTGAGCCGGCCAATTCGTGTGAAGATGTTAAAGCGCGCTCTAACTCTTAGCTTATATTGTTTATTTAATGCTTGCCATGTTTATTTAATTTTGACGTGTGTTCGAAACAAGGTATACAATTTCAGGTATTAATGAGATATAAAAAGAAACTGGGTCAAACACACCAAGCAGAAGA
The DNA here is from genome assembly GCA_011763625.2 of Papilio bianor. NCBI lineage: Eukaryota > Metazoa > Arthropoda > Insecta > Lepidoptera > Papilionidae > Papilio > Papilio bianor. The sequence continues at coordinate 4,597,974 of JAAOEG020000014.1, read as the reverse complement.
TGACAGAAGCACTGTCATCTTCTAGTATTGGCACGTACCACCCACTATTTAAGACATGCGTTGGCAGCTAACTACGAGCCGATGAAAAGTTTGAATCTAGTAATACTGAGATAGACTTCAATATTACGCATTGTATCTCGACGTCAGATGTTTGCTCTTTATAGGATTCCTTTATATTTATTCCCTTTTCGCGTGCAAAATATTTTTTTTTATTAATTTTGTTCGAGTTTGTAAATTGATACAAACAAAATGCCTTACAACTTCCTAATATAATAAATCTTATTGAAATTTGGCACAGATATAAAACGATGTCTAGAGTAACACATGTTCTCGAGGGATACGCAGTTTCTTGTTATTTACTCGATAATTCCGCAACAGCTTAATATGTCTGATTGAGATTTTCTCCAGTTATAGAATGAAGTCTGGAAGAACAGATAGGATACTAAGTTTTTTTAATACCACGAAGACGGAGTCGTGGGCGACAGCTAGTACTTCAATAAAAATGACATTGAAATTACCTCATTTCAAAAGGTTTTTTTTTATTTTTTCATCTTAGTAGGATAAAAAATATTTCAAGAACGTTTAAGATTGAAAAAGAAAAAAACCTTTCGAAATAAGAGTCAAGTGCTATAAAGGAGGTTGTACTTTGTAAGATATCTAGGACAACATACGGGAAGAAATACAAGATCCTTATTAAGAAAGATAAATAAAGTGTGTGTTACAAGTTGGAAAGTTTTAGAAGTGGCTAAACTTGGCACCTAAACAGGAGCATCTCTTGTATTGCAAACAATACCGAGAGATGGCGTTGACAATGAGCGTCAGCTTATCTTTATAGTATTTGCTAAACTATGCTTTGCCAAACTGAGACAAAACTAGAAACGAATAAAAAAGTTTCCGTTTATTTCATTTATACAAAATGCAAATAAGAATATTAACTTGGTCAAAAACACCATTTATTCTTCGATAAGACATTTATTATAAGATTTTTACAGGTTACTTTTTCCCGCGCCTACGTCGTGTGGATATCTAATATATATAAAAATCTTAGTAAGTAGCCTATCTTCCAGTCTACTTTCTATATCTGTGCCAATAAAAATCCCGTTGGTCGCTTCTGGGGACCTTCAAATCCATCCATCCATATAATAAAACATTTTATACAGAAACAATGGTCAGGTTAGGTCAGCAAACAGTGGTCAGAGATACTGAGAAAGGAACCTCCTCAACATGCGCGCGGTTTCTAATATGAATAGCTTTAGCGAGACGAGATTAGTCGTAGCTCCTCCTATCCTCCTCGCTATCAATCCATTCACCGGTACAACTAATGGAATAATGGTTGTCGATGCGGCGGTAAGCTCGTTGGCTAAGTCTATGTATCTTAACAATTTGGTCTCTCTTCGGCGGTATTTCCAAACCAATACGACTTAGGGTTCTTCAAGAAGATAGCATAAATATTTCTAAAAGCCCGACAGGTTATCTGTGGTTTCTCTAATGTTGCTGATGTCTATGGGCAACAATGAGCACCTCGGTGTTCCTGCTCGTTTGCCCCCTTCTCTTATAAAAAAGTCGGCCTCTATAAAATTATAATACAACCGTAAGCAAAAATAAATGGTCGGTTAAGAAAGAAAGTTAAGAAGGTTTAAATATCTCGGAAGATAAAGACGGAAGATAAAGACTAACTGAAATAAATTGTGTTTAAGTTTATGTTTTTTAATTAAATATAAGTAAATCAATAATAATATTTTATTTTATTTAATTTTAAGGATATTTAATTGTCTATCATGCACAATTAAGTTAGCTAGCGTATTTATCTTCCGAGATATTCAAACTTTCTTAACCGACACTTTATTTTTGCTCTAGGCTGTATTAGCAAGAATGTGAAAAGCTTTGCCCTGTGAATTGGACGGCCAATTCTGTAAAAAATTGAAGTATGAATGGATTAAGGTGTAAAGTAATTTGAAGAGGTAATGATAGCTTAGTAAATATTAGGTTTTGAGTATATTGTAGAGTATAGCTTGGCAAGCTATAAGGAATGAAAATCGAGCATGCCAGCGGCTACGCAGTAATTAAGTGGCAATTTTGATAACAAATTGTGTTACCGTTTCGTAATTGCAGCACTAATGGTTTACATTTTACTTGCTCTTACTTATTACGCAGGTTCTGAACATATTGTGACAATGACATTGTTCTGAAGGTAAAATGACTAGCAAAACAAAGTTGTTTAAAACAAGTAGTCATTTGCTCATAAATCAATAATAATCTGGCATTTATTTAATGTCAAATACTTTTTTAATTAAGATAATAAACTACTTATTTACGAAAAAGCAGATTATCTTTTAAGTTGAAGGATTAGCAGATTTTAATTATTTATTATATTACTAGCGGCCCGCTCCGGCTTCGCACGGGTATATATCTGATAAATCTCGGGTTCAGCCTGTGTTTCTTGCAATGTAAGCGGAAAAAATGTAATTATTTACGAAATCACATTAGAAACTCTAAAAATAACAGTATTTCTCCACTATTTAATGGATGTTATTTTACATATAAACCTTCCTCTACAATCACTCTATCTTTTAAAAAAAAACGCATCAATCTCAATCGCAAATCAAAAATCGCAAAAATCGCAATCAATCCGTTGCGTAGTTTTAAAAATTTGAAGATACATAGGGTAGGGATATAGGGACAGAGAAAGCGACTTTGTTTTATACTATGTAGTGATATTAATTTATATTATTTAATTACTATTTTATATTAATTTAGAGAGCATCAGTAACTCATGGGTTAAGCTCTTGACTTGTAATCTGCAGGTCCTGACTACGAATCCCGCCATGTACCAATGCATTCTTCGATTTTCGAACTTCATATTTATATTAATACGTTCTTAAGGTGAAGGAAAACACCATGATGCAACCTGCACATATCTGCGAAGAAATTAAACGATATGTGTGAAGTCAACCTGCATTGGGCCAGTGTGGTTGACCAAGTTCTAGTCACCCTTACAGTGGGCGTCGCGCTAGCAAGTGAAGACGATCCCGCGGCATATTATTTAATATACTCCTTGGGAGAGAATCCCACAGACCTATCGTGTCCTCCCCGGGACACGGAGAATGCATAAAGCATTTCCCTCTGAAAAAAAATATCCCGTCCTCAGAGTAGGCTCCGAGCCCATCAGTGGGTAAGTAAAGTGAGCTGACGATATGTTACCATTCTAACTAAGCTCTAGGCTTGGTCTAGGATATGGTTTACAATAGTCGATGGCGGGATTCAAACTCCCGACCACGTGATCTGAAATCAGTACCCTTAATTATTTGGCTATTAGCAATTGATCATTTAGGTTTATTTAGCCAGTTAGGCCTACTTTTAGTCTTCTTCCCCTTCTCACCCTTACAAGGAAAGGATGGGAAGGGGATGTGGACTTGACAGAGAAGGATACGCATAGGAAGAGGTATATTATGTTTCAATGCGTCTCCTCCTCCGTCGATTGAAGGTAAGCAACGCATTTGCAACTGCGGATGCCGCTTGCTCCTTTGCCACCTTGTGATATAAAAAAATCTATGATTCTGTGATTGTATCATCCATTTTGTACGTATTTTCCGTAATTGTTGGACTTCAAATAAAATTATGTTCAAGTTACTAATTTGTAAACAACATTTAACTGAAGACTAAGTCACGTAGAATGTTATTTCAGAGTACCTGATCCATTGTCCTAAATAAACATACCTGTAACACCGTCTGCCATGTTAATCAAAGTACGAACCCAAAACAACCACAGACGCGTGCTCCTCCGCACTTGATCGGGAATAACATCATTTGCGTTGACAAAAACAAACACTTCGGCCCTACACAAAGCTACGCCAATCTGCTACTTTAGTCTCGGCATATGTCGGCGACGCATGCCTATGTATAAACATCTATGTTATCGTATTACGTAAATCGGTTAGAGACAAATATCTATACATATAATAAAATTGGAGTGTCTGTTTGTAAAATTGAAATAACCGTTTCTTACTACATGTATATCAATAAATATACGGTACATACACAAAAATAACATTTTTTACAATTTATGTCTGTCTATCTGTTGTTCCGGCTAATCTCTGAAATGGCTGGACAGACTTAGACGGATTTTTATTAGCAGGAAACTAATATAATAAGGAGTAACTTAGGCTACTTTTATTTTAGAAAAAAATCTTTTATTTTAGAAAAAGATAGCGCGGAAGAAAACGGGCGACAGCTATATCGTATATAAAACCATCTGATTTTTTTTAATAGACACTGTTTCTGAGATAGGTTCAGAGAGAGACGAGCCATGACTCCGAAATACTAGTCCCACTCACCCTAGAGAAGAGCCTGTGATGGGTTCGTAACTAGTCGGTGCCGACACCGGATTAAATATACGTATAGCTAATCGTTTTTATTATGTTATAGATTCAAACAGTTGAAAAACATTTTTCACCAGGTATCTTTCACGAGCCAGGGATCGTGATTTCGTCCACGTGAAAGATTTTTTTTT
>JAAOEG020000014.1:4485877-4498082 GCA_011763625.2 Papilio bianor | reverse complement strand
TCTAAAAAGTGGTCATTAACGTGATAACTCCATAAAGACAACTCTTTTGCAACTTAATAACTGCCAATGCACTTTGTATTTTCTAGTATTAATAATTCTGACTTGAATATATCAAGCAGTCGCCACGCCTACTGGTTCTTTAAATCCTTTGTACACAATGCTACGCAAAATGGTTCGCACACAGGTACGCTTCGTATATATATTGGTCACCGAATTTCGCCATAATAGCGAAGCGACTGCCCATAGACATCCATGATTGCAGATACGTTTCCTTTAATCAATAGAGGAGGAGACGTACAGAAAGAAAATGATTCCCAAACCTATTTATCCACCGCTAAATCCTCGTCCTCTTCCCATCCTTTACGGTTGGAAAGGGGAAGAGGACTAAAATTAGGTCTCTGGCGCGCACACTTATCAGACGAAATGCGGAATTGCTTCCACCTCACGCCTGGATAGTCGTGGTATTAGAACGGGCGAGCTGGTCCGTTCTTGTGAACAAGTTAAAGCGGGCTCTACCACTATTTAATTGTGACTAAGCGTAGATTTAGCTTTCAGAATGAACGACCTTAAGCGGTGACAGCAAATTGCGTCTCGAGTACAGGTCCCGCATCACCAACAAATATCGATGCCAACTGCTCAAAGAGTTCTAAATGTATCATCTATTTTCCTTTGAAATAAAATACTAAACTCTACGAATAAAACATTTATAAGAATTACGATATTAAAAATGTTTTATACGCTAATGTGAAAACTCAGATTTCGGGAGAGTATTGTGGTGGTTTTCCTTTTTGCCTTCCACAACTCTAACTGTGATAGAGCCCGCTTTAACATCTTTACACGAATGGGCCGGCTCTCCCGGTGTAATACCACGCCCACACAGAAGACAGGCGTGAAGTGGAAGTCATTCCGCATTCATCTGATGAGTGTGGTGCCGGAGGTCTAATTTTAGTCTTCTTTCCCTTCCCACCCTTATCTTACAAGGAAAGGATGGGAAGGAGAAGTGGACTTGACGGAGGAGGATACGCATAGGAAGATGAAATATCCTCTTTCAGTGCGTCTCCTCCTCCGTTGATTAAAGGTAGGCGTCTGTCGTCTGTCTATGGGCAGCGATCACTTTGCTGTTTTAGCGATTTCAATTGTCCGTTTGCTCGTACAAATGCCAGATTTCTTGATACAATAACAACAATTTGATGACTATACCAGCTTTTGAATCCAGTTAACACTAGTACAAAAAGTATAGATAATAATTCTACGTTTCGATTAAATAACCTATTTTAAAAAACAAACTTTGTACAGCAAATTGTTTATTCCCGGGTCCTGAGCCAACAATTTTTGTTTGAGAACTTTTAAGAAATCAAAACACCATTTCATTTGCCTTAGGGAAATGCCAAGTCAAATATTTGAATAATTTCTGTTACTTAGCTCAGAGTTTTTATGTGCGCCATTTATAAGGTGACTTTATTATGAAATACCGTCTGCTGTAATAGTGTAGTAGAGTCTCCTTATTCGCGAGTCCGTTATATGCGGTTCAAGATTCGCGGGAAAAATATCTAGCTATTCTAGATTGCTGATAGCATATTCTGATTAAATTAGTATCTTTTACTATCGCTTCTGCATTTTTGTACGACATGTGTAACTTTATTCTTTAAAAAAAACGCCATTATTTTAATTGGTATTTATTTACCACAACAAAACCTGACAAAGTTACTACTCATAGTAACTATCAATCTATTTGTTATAGTTTAAATATTAAAATGTGGACGATATATACTATCACAAATTTACTTTACTTGTAGATTACCCAACAGTTTGATACAAATCGCTATCTATTAATGAATAAGGGGAATCCCCGCGTATAAGGAGATCTTACTGAATTTATCTAATTGTCTAACTTGTTGCTTATATTATAAAAGAGAATGTTTACATGGATGCAAAGCTGGATGGATTTGTGAAGGTATCTCTACAGCGGCTCAACGGATCTCGATGACATTTGGTACGGATACCGAACATAGTTTTAAAGAATATATATGTTGCTTAATATTTTTTATGCCGTGCGGACAGATTCGTAGGCAATAATTAGTTACGTCATAAATATCGTAGCTAAATATTATTTACTAGATGTCGATCATGACTCCATGGTGAATTAAAATAAAACTTAATAACACGTCCCGTATAATATTCCTGTTACAAATCCCATAGTGTTACTTTCAGTAAAATTGTGGATACATGATAACATTCATCCGTCCACTCAAACTTATGTTATGCATCATCACTACATAGTATAAAACAAAGTCACTTTCTCTGTCTGTATGTCCCCTTGACTGCTTAAATCTTTAAAACTACGCAACGGATTCTGATGCGTTTTTTTTAAACAGGTAGAGTGATTGAAGGGGAAGTTTTATATGTACAATACGATCCATTAAATAGTGGTGAAGTGTTGTTGTTTTTGAGGTTTCTAATGTGATGTCGTAAATTATTACTTTTTTCCGCTTACACTGCAATAAACGCTGGCAGAACCCTACGAGATTTATCAGATTTATACCCCTGCGAAGCCGGAGCAGGCCGCTAGTTTATAATATGCATAAGATTTTTTTGCCTTTATTCATAGTAGTGGTAGACCCCGCTTTAAGATCTTAGCACGAATGGGTCGGCTCGCATGGTGTAATACCACGACCACATAGAAGACAGGCGTCAAGTGGAAGCAATTCCGCGTTTCGATTGATGCGTGTGGTGCCGGAGGCCTAATTTCGGTCTTCTTCCCCTTATCTTACAAGGAAAGGATGGGCAGGGGAAGTGGACTTGATGGAGGAGGATACGCATAGGAAGAGGAAATATTCTCTTTGAACGCGTCTCCTCCTCCGTCGATTAAAGGGAGGCAACGCATCTGCAACTGCGGATGCCTATGGGTAGCGGTCACTTCGCTCTTTCAGCGATTTCAAGCGGCCACTTGCTCGTTAGCCACCTTGTAATATTAAAAAAGACTGTACTCTAGATGGGCCGATTTTGAAAATAATTATTTCTTTCTATAAATATTTTTACATGACATAAAACTAGGAATAATTCGTGGAAATTTGTATACTCTCTCATATTAGATCGAAATAACATCGTGATTCTGATAAATATTTCGAATCAGAAATTCTTAGAAAAAAATACAGTTAATCCATTTACGTCGACTTCCGCGTAAAATATTTTCAACGTGTTCCTAATAATGTTTTCTTCGAATTCGAAGTTAATTCTGATTTTTTCGTTTTAAATTTTCTTTACAATGAGTCTATGTATTATTTTTATTTCAAGACTAACTAAAAACAAAAATTTAAACATAAAGGATATCTTGCGTAAACTTGGATAATACAGTATTTTTCATTAAAATTTATTTTTATTTAGATTTTAGTACTTAGTGTTATGTCTTACTAATTACTGAAATCTAAATAAATAAAATCTAATGAAAGATACTCTATTATCCAAGTTTACGTAAGATATCTTTTTTCGTTTAATGTTTTTTAATGAAAGATAAATAAATTAACAAAAACATTTGTTTTTCTAAAGAATATTTAATTGTCTATCATTCACAATTTATTTAAGCTAGCTAGCGTCTTTATCTTCCGAGATATTCAAACTTTCTTAACTTTCTTAACCGACCTTTTATTTTTGCTCACGGCTGTATGTTAATAACTAAGAGCTAATTATACTTAGGGAACCGTAACTATTATATAACCAGGATCAGTATATTAAGATTAATATTTAAATAAAGGCTAAATGGACTGGTGAATGTTTGTTTGAAGGTACATACCTTCAGATAATGCTAAATTTCATTGGGATTCGTTGAGCCGTTCTAGATATCTAGAACGGCTCAACGAATCCCAATGAAATTTAGCATTATCTGGAAGAACACATAGACCACAAATTATGTTTTTTTAATTAAGCTTGGATGGAATCGCAAATACGCAAATCGCGTAATTAAAGTTATGTTCACTTGAATCCTTTAAAGTCTAAATACATACAATCAAATGTATGTATGTATATCCTAACATAGAACTAATAACAGGGATTAGAATCGCGCGCCGTGTAATTAACAAGCCGCACTCTGCGGTCACAAGTTCGTCAGACATTGTGACTGCGATTTATGTGACCGATGTTCTTCACAAAATCTGTTCTTAAAAATAAATACATTAAATAACGAATTTTACGATATCGCTTCAAAAGGATTCTTGCAAGAGATAAGTAAGCGTCGGTAACTCAGGGATTACTTGACTTGTAATCTGCGTGGATTCGAAACCAACCACGTACCAATGTATTTCCCGATTTTCGATAACATATCTAGTCGATGTTCTTACGATGAAGGAAAATATCGTGATGCAACCTGAAAATATCGGCGAATTATTATAATTCAAAGATATGTGTGAAGTCGACCCGCACGTGTTCAGCGTTGTTGACTATGGCATAGTCACTTCTAATTTGGGGTATGCTCCGAGCCCCTCAATGGGGACATTTAGTGGAAACGCGAAGCAAATACTTTGTACCCCTTCTTGAGAACGTACGCAGGGACTTAAATTGTTGTTTTTCCATATTAATAGAATAAAATTTAAAAAGTTCTAGCCAGTTTCAGCTATTAAAGCTTATTGTGAAATAAATAGATTTAATCAGGATATTGACCATTTCCTTGTAATATTATAAATAAACTTTTTTGTTTACACTGAATAAGCTCCGAAACTAGTAACCCGATTTTAAAAATTCTTTCTCTTTGAGAAACTTCACTATCCCCGGGTGGTATAGACTTTATCTTTTTACTGCGATTTATTTTATTTTACGTGGACGAAATCACGGGCAAATCTATTCTAAAAATATATTTTTATTTTATTTTAAATATTATCAGATTATTATTAATTTATTGATATTTCTTTTGTCATAACAATTAAGGTTTAGGCTTGTGCTGTGGTTTAACCCGTTAAGTGCCAAGGAGCGCCGACTCGCTCGTCTCGCTAGTTGTAAAAAATGCCAGCGTCACGATGCCGCTTCTTTTGACGTGCGCAGGGGTTTTTTACTGGCTTTTGGCATGTATAGGTAAAATATGTATGGAACTAAATGGATTAAGACAATAGTCGATGGTGGGATTAGAACTCTCGATAACGTGGTCGGAAAGCCGTACGCTTAACCATTAGACTATTTGCGCTTTAGCCTTGTTTCTCTTAATATTAATCTATACATATAATAAAATTGGAGTGTCTGTTTGTAATATTGAAATAACCGTTTCTTACTACATGTAAATATATGAATATATATACGGTACATACCCCAAAATATTTTTTTTTACAATTTTTGTCTGTTTATCTATCTTTCTGTTTTTTCCGGCTAATCTCTGAAATGGCTGGATCGATTTTGACGGGACTTTTATTGGCAGGTAGCTGATGTAATAAGGAGTAACTTAGGCTACGTTTATTTTAGAAAAAAATCTTTTATTTTAGAAAAAGGTCGCAGGGAAAGTCGCGTGCGACAGCTAGTTCTAAATAAAATTCTGTAAGTGATTTTCAATTAATAACTAAGAGGTTTTCATATAATTTAGCGAAGTTAGCAGTTGGTAAGCACGTGCGACCGCAACGTACGAGTAGACGTGGCTTATTTAAACATTAACACTCGGGCTTTAAAATTTACTTACCTTACATTAGAGGTAATTATTTAGGTACTCTAATAAATAAGTATACTGCTAAAATATTTAAGTATTTTTCAATTAAAAAGTTATCTTTAGCTATCAGATGTCCCAAGGAGTTCGACCTTCTGGGATAGTGAACCTTAGTTAACAAAACTGGCAGATGTGCGCAAGTTGCATCACGTTTTCTAAACAATAAAGTAGCATTGTATACTCTTAATTTCGTCTAAAAACTAATACAAATAGCATGGGTATTTGCTTTTCATGTTGTTGTATTTACAGATTTCCCTTAAGAGTACACATATCGTGATTTAGTAAAGGAGAAATTAGCTATTTATACAAACGTCAACGACTTTTAAATCTTTGTTTGTCATTTGTTTCGAGTTAAAAGTATTGTTGGTGACATAAAATTGTTTGAAGATGCCTTTGTTTTAAGTTAAAAGTAACTTAATCTATATCTATACCTATAATAAATTTGGAGTGTCTTCTGTCAGTCTGTTTGTTCCGGCTAATCTCTGAAATGGCTGGACCGATTTTAACAGGACTTTTATTTGAAGGTAGTTGATTTTATAAGGAGTAACTTAGGCTACGTTTATTTTAGAAAAAGAACGTGCTGATTGAGTCGCGGGCGACAGCTAGTAACTAATAACAATATCTAATAATAATCTATACCGGTAATAAAATTGGAGTGTCTGTTTGTAATATTGAAATTACCATTTGCTACATGTATATGAATATATATACGGAATATACACCAAAATATTTTTTTTTACAATTTTTGTCTGTCTGTCTGTTTGTTCCGGCTAATCTCTAAAATGGCTGGACCTATTTTGACGGGACTTTTATTGGCAGATAGCTTATGTAATAACGAGTAACTTAGGCTACGTTTGTTTTAGAAAAATACTTTTATTTTAGAAAAAGAACGCGCGGACGGAGTCGCGGGCGACAGCGTGTAAATAAATAAAAAACGTAGGAGAAGTAGTAGTAGTAGTAGTAGGGGCTCTTTAGGTTTCAGCAACTCCACGTCAAGCGCATATTTTGCGTGAAGGCAGGTTCTGGATTACTCCAGCCAGCCCAGCTCACCAAAACGTAATTATCGTTTTATTTTGGACTACCTTTCGCCCGCGACTCCGTCCGCGCGTTGTTTTTCTAAAATAAATGTTTTTTTTTAATAAACGTAGCCTAAGTTACTCCTTATTACATCAGCTACCTGCCAATAAAAGTCCCCGTAAAAATGGGTCCAGCCATTCCTGAGATTAGCTGGAACAAACTGACAGACAGACAAAAATTGTAAAAAAAATATTTTGGTATATGTACCGTATATATATTCATATACATTCAGTAAAATACGGTTATTTCAATATTATAAATTTTATTATATATATTATGTATATAGATAAATCTCACAATATCTTTATAAATAATAGCCTATGTTATATTCTAATGTATAAGCTATATTATTATAAATTTTGATTGTAATCCATTTAGTAGTTTTAGCCTGAAAGAGTAACAAACATACATACATTATTACAAACATTCAGTTTATAATATGATACTTTACATAGCTTTAAATTTGTATATATGTTTACTCATATAGTCTACTTTATGTACTGGAAATTCCTAACAGAGAAAATGTTAACAGTTGCTTCCGTAGTGAAACAGTTCAAAGCATAGTTTTCCTTATAATTTTCTGAAGCTTCGTTAAAAGCTGGCTCAGATACTTGTGGTAACCTTTTAGCCGAAGTTAATATATAAATTTATAAAATTTATAATAATATAAGTAATCCTTACTTCCTTATTAATATTATATTACAAGTGCGAAAGTAACTCTGTCTGTTTGTTTGTCTTGTTTTCACTCTAAAAATAATTAACCGAATTCAATGAAATTGAGTAAGTAGATAGTCCACAAACTGAGAAAGGACATAGGCTGCTTTTTAATGCGTCAAAGACTTCTAAGGGGTTGTGAGGAGGGGATGGAAAGTATGGAAGTATCATCATATTTAGAGTTAGAAGCTTAAAACTTTTTTTGGTTGGTACTTCAATATAAATATATACATATGCTTGAGGCTAAGGCGTTTTAAATAATTAAAAATGATACCCAAAACCACTACTCCACGCGGGCGGAGTCGCAGGTGAAAGCTAGTAATATATATTAGTCATTACTTTTTAATTAACTAAAATTACATATAATAATAATCTATTCATCATCAATAACATTAACTCAGTGTACGTCCACACTGAGGGGCTCGGAACCTACCCTAAGTTAAGGTGACTAAGCCTTATTCAACCACTTTGGCACAGTACAGCGGTCTACAAAGTGCGGATCCAGAGCCGCATGTGTCTCTTTGCCTCCATAAGTGTGGCTCTGGCACAAATATCCACGAAATTTTCATTAAAAATAACTTAGTAAGAAAATAAAGAGTAAACTAAAAAGTCTTTTTGATGGCAATTAGAATTATGCCTTAAATTAAAAACAAAATACAAGCCTGACTTACTCAAACTTTCCAAGGTGCAAATACATTAGTAATTTAGTCTAAAGTTTACTAAACAAGCAAATTTGGCTCCTAATTTTTCTTTTCATTATTTAAAAATGTCATATTTGGCTCTTTGGTTACTAAGTATGCTGATCACTGGCCCAGTGCATTGACTTCACACAGATCTTTGTATTTATTCGTAGATATGCAGGTAACAGAACGATATTTTCCTTCACTGTGAGAAAGTCGAATAAATGTACATATGAAATTCAAAAATCGAATAATATTTTGATTTATGGCGGGTTTCGAACCCAGTACCTGCAGATTACAAGTGCTTAACCCCGGAGCCAACGACGAGTAATCTAGTATTAATATTAACATTCCTCAGGTACACATATGATTGGATTTTCGTAATGAACATGGCTCATTCGATTCATTTTAATTATCATTAAAGGCACGAAGTCTGTTTAAATTAGGACAAATTAAGATACAACTCCACATACTAAATCCGTCATTTTTAAAATATTTCTTAATTTAAATATGTTTTTCGTCATGAAAGCTTTCGTTAGTATATTCATTATCGTGATTAAATTGTTTACTCAATAATTACTATTAAAATATTAAAAGCCTTCTATAAAGAACAAAATGTTCCCCCAATTAAAGGTCGGCAACACTTCTACAATTACGAATGTATATAGCGGTCGCTGTTTCGGCGAATCCATGTGGCCTCAAGCTCGTTCACCTTGTAGTTGAAAAAGAGATTTATGAATTCTTTCAAAATTATTCTCACAACGTGTTTGAGTCTACTTTTATTAAGATTTTATCTTTTCAAACTAGAAGCTGTTTTTTAATTGATTTGTATATTTTTTAGTCAATATTTGAAAGTGTCGTGTGCGGCAGATTGGAATAAACTCATTTTTTATTATTTTGGAAATCTGGTTCAAAATATGCTCGGCTTATATGTATCAGTACACTTCAGTCAAGTATTTCGTAGTGCGATAACCACGGGTTAGTTTCGATGCTTCATGTGTACATCCGAGAATATCATAACATGAAACTAATAAATAACATTAATTAACGCACGCTCGTGTAATTAGTGAACAGGTGTACAACCGCATAAAGTTCGTCACGTTACGTGACATGGATTTAATTATATATTTTGTAATCGCGCCTTCTATTTATAAACAAGCAATATTGCTGTTTAAAATAATTGCTCTATTAATTAATTAATATTATAAAAATACGAGCAATTTTTCTATCTATACCTACATATAATAAAATTGGAGTGTCTGTTTGAAATATTGAACTAACCATCTTTTACCACATGTATATGAATATATGTACTGTACACACAAAAAAATAATAATTTTTGTCTGTCTGTCTGTTTGTTCCGGCTAATCTCTGAAACTGGACCGATTTTGACGGGACTTTTATTGGCAGGTAGCTAATGTAATAAGGAGTAACTTAAGCTACGTTTAATTAAGAATTACTTTTTATTTTTGAAAAAGAACGCGCGGAAGGAGTCGAGGGCGTCAGTTAGCTTAAAAAAATTACTCGTTTAACACATTTTTAGCTGATATAAATGAATGTTAACTAAGCCAAGATACGGTTAATTTGCTCAATAAAATAACCTACAGTAATAGGTCCAGTTACACAGTTTCCCGGGAGATCTTTACGATATCGGATATCTATTGAAATAAAACCGAATGCGGTATATAACGACTGAACGGTAATAAAATAGCCATTTAAACTTCGTAAATGTTGCTTGTAAAATTTTAAATGCACTTTATCTAGTTTCTTCGTATGTTACTAATTATTATGGCTATTTTTTTGCTCAATTTATAGAACGGTAATAGAAAGATAAAGAAAAGAAAAAATAAGATAAAGTTGAAAACGTAACGTGCTAGAGCGTGAAGAAAAAGTCAGAAGTGTTATATATAATTAAGAAAAGAAATCTGGAGTTCTTAGGGCACATAATGAGAAACAAAAAATACGAACTGTTACAACTCATTATACAAGGGAAGATACAAGGAAAGCGAAGTGTAGGTCGTAAAAGAATATCCTGGCTTAAAAACCTACGCCAGTGGTTCGGAAAGAGCACCCGTTCGTTGTTCAGAGCCGCGGTCTCAAGAATAAGAGATGCCATAATGATCGCCGAACTTCGAAAGAAGATAACACTTTAAGAAGAAGAATAGAAAGGTAAGGACGAAACTGGATGGAAGTATTATATATACATTAGTGTGGTTATTTTACGATATTATAAAGGCGAGTGTTAACATAGATGGAAGTTTAATAATGGCAGAACCCGTACTTAAAATGTTATGTCACTAATTGGCCGGTTCCCACGGTGCAATACCACGACCACACAGATAACAGGCGTCAAGTGGAAGCTATTTCGTGTTCCAGAGATTTAATATTACTCCTGTTCCCCTTTTCACCTTTATCTTATAAGGAATAGCAGGGAAGGAGAAGTGTATTTGACAGACGAGGGTACATATAGGAAAAATATTTTATTTCTTTCAGTATGTCTTCTCCGCCGTGGTTTACATGTAGGCGACTCATCTGAAATTGCAGATGCCTTTAAGCTGTCACTTCGCTATTGCAGCGATTTCAGATGGCCGATTCCTCGTTTTCCACCTTGTATTATAAAAAAAATATTATCATGAATTGAAGAAAGGAATATTACATAAAATAGCGCATAATTTTTTTAAAAATCTCAAACTGAAAGGCGGCTAACATCTAATCACTACATAGTATAAAACAAAGTCGATTTCTCTGTCCCTATATCCTTATGTATGCTTAAATCTTTAAAACTACGCAACTGATTTTGATGCGGTTTCTTTTAATAGATAGAGGGATTGACGATGAAGGTTTATATGTATTATAATATCCATTAAGTAGTGGAGAAATATTGTTATTTTTGAGGTTTCTAATGTTTTGTCGTAAATAATTACATTTATTTCCTCTTAAATTGCAAAAAATGCAGGCTGAACCCTACGAGATTTATCAGATTTATACCCGTGCGAAGCCGGAGCGGTCCGCTATTTATGTTATAATCTAAAATCTAGCTCTTCAAATATGCGAATAGTGTCCTCATAGATTTGTCGATGTATGAGATCTGTAAGATGGTAAATTATTCAAAGTGTGACCTAGTACGATTGGAGCGGGTTACGTGCTTCAAACATCTATCACACGTCGTTTGCATTGCTATCAGCTCTCACCTATCCCATAATAAATTGACTACTAGATTGCTTGAATTCCAAACTATATATACAAATAATAAAATTGGAGTGTCTGTAATATTGAACTAACCGTTTTTTACTATTATGCATGTATATGAATATATGTACGGTATATACACCAAAATAACAAGTTTTAGTTTTTATAATAAGTTACAGTTACAATAAGAAGTTTTTTTGTCTGTCTGTCTATCCGTCTACCTGTCTGACTGTCTGTTTGTTCTTGCTAATCTCTGAAATGACTGTACCGATTTTGACGGGACTTATTGCTTGACTTGTAGCTGATGTAATAAGAAGTAACGTAGGCTACCTATGTATATTTTAGAAAAAATCTTTAATTTTTGAAAAAGAACGCGCGGACGGAGTCGCAAGTGACAGCTAGTTTTACATATAATATTTCTTCCATACTTGAAATATGGTGTTATCTTAAATTAAGTAAGATATTGTGGTATTAAAGTGAATTATAACACTTTTAAATCTTTAATTACAGAAAAGGAAATATATTTAACACCGAGAAAATTAAGACATTGTTTTTTTCGATAGGTTATTGTCTTTGCTTTGGATAAATACTAGCTTACTTAGAAGGTAATAACATTAAATGTAGATGTATACAAAGGTGGAGGAAAACCGAAGAAAGTTTGGACGGATTGTGTGCAAGAGGACATGCGTAAGAAAGGTGTGAATTCAGATCTGACGGCTGATAGAGATGTGTGGAAAAATTGTACATACTATGCCGACCCTCCGTAAGGACAATGGCAGGTTGATGAAGACAGGACTTCGTCCGGGTTTAAATAAAAAATAAGTAATATCCGCTTCTAACAGCCATCCATTTTTTTATCACTGTA
Organism: Papilio bianor; assembly: GCA_011763625.2. Classification (NCBI taxonomy): domain Eukaryota; kingdom Metazoa; phylum Arthropoda; class Insecta; order Lepidoptera; family Papilionidae; genus Papilio; species Papilio bianor. The sequence continues at coordinate 4,485,880 of JAAOEG020000014.1, read as the reverse complement.
TGC
>JAAOEG020000014.1:4458164-4469348 GCA_011763625.2 Papilio bianor | reverse complement strand
TCGAATTCTCTCACTCGTTATTTCCCTACGCAAGCATTGTAGTACATATTTAAATTTGGTAACTCATATTTAAAAATCAAACTCTGTGAGTCGAAGTTCGTAAAATATAATGACGTCTTATTAGGAATACCCGTCAAATATCTTCTTCATATATTGAACAGCTTATTAAGTCGAATACTCTACATGTTTAGTTTTTTTTTTATTTTCTGCAATTTTTCTTGTCATTAGTTTTGATTATTAATAGTTTTTTTTTTCTCGTTTGTATTTTTTGTTCAAGTATATTTATTATGTTGCAATGTGTTTTTGATATTATAAACATTTAACCAGCTCAATAATTTAACAGCTTAATAAGCCATTTTTTTACATTTTACATTTTTTTACATTAATATTTGAGATATCGAGATTCTACTATATAAGTAAAAAATTCAGTTCTATCACTATTTCTCATGCCACATGACAAGTTTATTGGAAAATATTGTACGTTGTTACTATCTTTGCATTTAAATTGCCGATAACTCGATCCCATTTGTTAGTAAGTAAGATATATTAGGGCGTTTTATATCAATGTACCTACTTATCAACATCTAAACCACAATGTGATAAAACAATTATTATATCAATCCCTTGATCAGTCAATAATTGAGCTTCTTTTTTAACTGTATCAATAGGGTCCAAGAATTTTACTTTCCCAGGATTTGATGAAGTCTAAAAAAACAGAATGAAAATCTTTAAGATGCATTAAATATGTCTACAAATTCATCGATTTCTCTCCAAAAATTAACATATATTTCCTTTACCTTAGTTTCAGGAGTAGTAAGTCCTATTACACCAATCTTTCTTCCTTTCTTCTCTAGCACTATATGTGGTTTGTATAATCCATCCAGTTCTGGTACTGCGGTTGTATCGATGTTGGCAACAACGACTGGCGCCTTGAGTGCCGCAAGGTATGGAGCTAGGCCCGCTATTCCATCGTCGAACTCATGATTTCCTACAGTCTGTCGAAAATCAATAAATTAATTTGTATTGAAACTAGCTGACTCTCCTTTCTCTTCCTTATTTTCTGCCTTACCTAAGTACTTCTTTCCCACACTAAGATAATTAACTAGAGCTAATTAATTTGCTGCTTATATTAATAATTTAATCATAAAACATTAAATTCAATGTCATCGTGTGCCATATGTATTCAAAGTGCTTGCTTATTAGTTAAAGGCAATGTATTTAAAAGAAAACAACATGACAAGTAATGTATTGTATTGTGCTTAACCGCAGGATAGTTATCATTTGCATACAGATTAAATATTATAAAGTTTTACATTGTATATTAACATAATGAGTATTATATTTAACACTCTTAGGATAATTTTGTGATAAATTGAATTTGTGGAATCACACCCAGAATTTATAGGGTGACCATTTCTTTCAACAATGTTCCTACAAGAGAGCAGCGACTTTGTCAGTGTAAAATAAAAGGAAAAGAAACAAAAAGCCTACAACATTCCTGCGCGTGACTGCTACCTTCATGTCAAAGCCTCGTTCAAATCGGTCGAACCGTTCCGGAGATTGCCCGGAACAAAGTCGGCCATGCAGACAGACATACGAATATTTTAAAAATTGGTTTTTGGAGCAAAGCAAATACATCAACATTTTTTGTCGTAAACATGGTTGATCTATTTACTTTAAATTTTTCATTATTACTTAAATATCCTGTAATATTAATAATATTTATGGAATATGGATAAATCATTAGTAAAAGAAGTACATTTATACAAAAACATGATGTTTTAGATAAATTTTCCATTTTATCTTAATACTTACGTGGACATCATTGGGTAATAAATTAATAAACTTCTGTGTAATATTCCATTTCAGAAGTGTATACCAATAGGTGCCTTGAAAAGTGTCTCCAGCGTCTAATAAAATTGGATTTTCCTTATCTTTTAATAACGTATTAATTTCATAGTATAATCTCGCAAATCCTCCTAGACAATTGTCGTCATTTGATTCACATACTGGATAAGATATTGTTGTTTCTTCAAACCTAAAAAAAATAATTGGAATAACGCATATTGGTGTAACCAGGAGGTGGATGAAGTAGCTTGGTCTTTTGCACCTTATCTGCTGTATTCTTAACCATGACTTTCCATTGCTATACGGTGTTGAAAGACCATTAACTTATTCTAATGTGAGTGATATTTTGATTTAATCTTACCACGTAACTGACTTTCTATCTACAGGGCCACATGATTTTAATTCAACCACGTAATCTGGTTTTCCTTTCTCTTAGTAAAATTATGCATTTAGCAACATTTGTAGTTGGTGGCGTAGTTGTTAGCCATAACCGGACCAATAATCGACATCTAAATTCGATTTCGTCATGTACCAATGTATTTTTCGAATTTTCGAATTTTATACCCATTTACCCAACGTTCCTACAATGAAGGAAAGCATCGTATTGCAATCTGCATATAGACAAAAACCCCGTAATAGACCAACGCGGTTGATTAAGGTCCAGTCGCTTGTACAAGGCTTCAAGCCTGAATACGAAAGGAAAAGAATGACAGTATATAGAAATGAACATAGAAACTTTTACATAAAATTACTGCATACGAAAACACAAACGATAGCAAGAAAATATGTTTGTCGAAATGTGAATGTTTCACTTTTGCTTTCGACACGCGCGTGCGTAGTACGTATACGTTTTTATCTATGTTTACGTTGGAAACTCGGAAGTGAACATTGGACCGGTTTTTTCTTAGGCAAATATCGATTACTGGTTAGTTTATAATCAGAAAAGATCGTTTTAAAAATATATCAATGACCGATTTAGAAAGTTTATTCAATAACGTGTATCCCTTATACTTAAATTATTGATGTACTCCGCACAAAATTTTAAAAAAAACTAAGGTAAGCCTATGTGTTCTTCCAGACTATGTTCTATATCTGTGCCAAATTTTATTAATATCCGTTTAACCGTTTTAGAAATTCCTTCAAACAAACATTTATTTAAATATTCGCATTTATAAGAATAGTAATTATGTAGTGTAGTGTATTAAGTATTATAAATAAATATGAATTAAAGCAATTAGTTCAAATTGAGTAATTTCTTTTCATTTAATATAATAAAATCTAAATTATAAATTATTATAGTAATTGTAATTATTAAATTATTTTATTGAGGTAACATTCATTAAAATACGTCATTAAACAAAACACTGGCTAGCTTATATTCTCGTCACTTAAACATAATAATATTCGTGACATATTTCCCATATCTTTTGTACAATATAAACATCCCTCTAACAATATCAAATCGTGCTACTCAACGATCTATATAAACATAGTGAATGATATTCACAAGATAAAACACAGACAGCAGAAAACATTGATACGTTTTGTTATTATTTAATATTAATATTATAATACATAAGTTCTATAATATTATTAACACGTGTATGATTATTACAATGATAATTTTATTTTCATTAAACGATGATGATCTTTGTTATTTCAACTATGAAATATAATTGTGTAACTGATTTATGTAATATTTTACAGAAAATGATAAATTAAACAAAACATTTATGAATATTTTATCACAAATAAGTTTGTGCCACAAACCCCTTAGACAAAGTACATTCGCTCCGAAGCGACTCCATAATTATTTTCGAAAACGTAGACAATGTAACATTCGATTAGTGACATCGCTAGTAGAAGCGACAAAATATGTCAAAATGTGTAGAAAAGTTACGTGACAGGTACGTGACAAATCGAAAGAAATTGTCATTTTCTTACATTTTATGTAGGAGGTATGTATTTTGTGTAGGAGGCGTAGAACAGAAAATATATTTCGACATGTCACATTCTTGTCACGTTTACTATACATTTTGACACATTTTGTCGATTCTACTAGTGATATCGCTAATCGAATGTTACATTGTACGGACTCTGATTGCATTAGTTTTTCTTGCAACGCAGTCATGCAATCTGTTTAATTTGTAAGATATGTTGAAAACAAATGACGAATTAAAGTGAAAAATAAACAAGATTAAAACAATTTTTTATACCTGTCGTGAAAATCGTTGTAATGAATAATATCCAATTTATAAATCTCGATAAGTGGAACACTATTCACCAAATATTTCACATCAAGATCATTCCAAAGTAAACACACAAATAAATATAATCGCATTTTAATCAACATTTTTTTAAAAACGGCAAAAAAAACTATTTATAATCACATTATAATCATTAAAAAACAATAATTTAATGAAATGTTAACCATTATAGTTATAAAAAGTAATAATTACACGAAGTACTATGAACTGTCGTCAGATCGATTCGCGAACGCACGTGCCACTAAACGATAAGTCGGGGTCGAGTATACGCGGAATGCATGTCTTTCTGGCCTTAACTGTTTTAAGATTAACTCCCTCATTTGGTCGTTTAATAGTTATTTGAGCGATAGATTCAATTAATGGTTACTTAAGGGAATCTTCTAACTAGTGATTGCTTACTGCAGTCTGTTAGGGTTAAGGGGCACCCTTAGCAAGCATTTATCAACTCTCAGCGTGTTACATAAACTTACATTAAACTATAAAATTACATTCCTCGAGTATTTAACATATATTCTCAAATGAAAAAAAAAATCTTTATAAAGTGATTATGACAATATATCTAACGAAATCAACCAGTGTGTATCCCGTGGTCAATGCCACAGAGTAATTAATTTGCCAACATCAGATGTCGGCCGTCACGTGTAAAACAGGTGACAATCTGTGCAGTGTACTCGTGACGCCACTTTATTAAATTAATATTAACACAGATTGATTCATCCATGTTATCCTAATTGATATTATAAATGCGAAAGTTTAGATGGATGTTTCTTAGAGTTTTTAGCCTAAACGGCTCAACGGATCTCGATGAAATTTGGTATAGATGTAGATGATAGTCTGGAAAAACACACTACTTACTACTACTTTTGATCCCAGAAATAGTTTTTTTTATTTACATAATTACTTGATAATTTTACTACGGTTCAACATATCTTACTGAAATTTAGCACAGATATAGAACATTCTATGGAATAACACATACGATACTAGATTTTATATTAATTCCGCGCGGAGGGAGTCACGGGCGACAGCTAGTCTAGAATAAAAGAAATGAACGCTAATAGAAAAGCATTTGCGTAAAGAAATTCTCTTCACAAGTACTAACATCAACCTGTCATAATTCAATTTAGAAAATATTGACTTAAAAATTCAAGAGAAACATGTGTTCTCGGAACATGGGGGATAACAAGATCTTAACGCCTTTTAAATTCGCTAGAATCTCAAACAATATCTGAGGAAGTTTTGTCGTAAATATTCACAAGTATGCGTCTCGTATTCTGTTCATTTGATATTGGCTTTTATAAATTGTTGCACGTCTTGTTACTTGATCTGTGGTATTTATAAATATTACAATAGCGAAGATACAAATGTTTTTTTTTTTCATTGAACTGTTTGTAGTTTTAGACACAATCATATTTTCCTTTTAAACTCTTTTAAATCATCGGTGGCTCAGGGTTAAGCACTTGAATTGTAATCTGCAGGTCCTGGGGTCCAATCCCGCCATATACCAATGTGTTTTTCGATTTTAGAATTTCATATGTACATTTATCCGTTCTTAGGTGAAGGAAAAATTGATCAACTTGCGCATATCGGCGAAGACATTCAAAGATATGTGTGAAGTCAAATATTGGGTCAGCGTGGTTGACTAAGGCCAAGTCACTCCAAAATAAGGGAAGGGTACGATCCCCTCAGTGAAGCATATTGAGCTGATGATGGTAACTTCCTTTAAGACTTCTGCATTTACCCATATTATAATTTTTTACACACGTTAACACAGTATTATATGTTATCAGAGTCTTGGGTTTACATATTACGTAGTTCATATACAATAGATATTTTACTGTCAATCTTATTTCGTAGCTCATGTCAATTTGTAGTTATCAACTGGGTCATTTGTTAATAAACAAAAAATATGACAGTTAAATGAAGCATGTATCGTGCTAACCAAACTTAATTACTGCTTGTAATACCACTTGAGGCTGCATAAAATAATTATAGGTTACGTATAGGTATGGGGGAGTAACCTCGCGATTTCCTGAAGAGATCGACTCTTAATTAATGGGTCTATAAGAGAGAAGGGGTTCGGAAATAATCACAAAATATCAAGAGGTATGAGGGGCTAAATTAAAATGTAATGTGTATTTAATTTATTAATTTACAATATTACTTTTTACTGAACAAGGCGCTCGGACGTTAAATTCAAACAGAAATACATAAGTTTTTACATCAAAAATCAAAGTATTTTATTCATCAAATGATAATAACATATGTAAATAATATTCCTTTATTTTTTTCTAATAACACATTCTGTTACAAAATTGGACGCTACTCCCTCTCTCTCTCATGGCGTGCTCTCGCTCATACACATTCAGACACGTAGTACATAGATCGTGAATGATCGGTTACTCTCGGCTCAAGCGCAGCGGGACCCGACCGTAACGCTAATTTTTTACTGAATGCCACCCGCAATCATAAATTTATAAGATATTGTCACGTCAAAATATGTGATGATGAATTACCATATAAGAGGGGAAGGGTAGTCTAAAACCTTCAAGACTTCACATTACAAGTTTCAGAGTGGTAGACGCCCGCTTTAACATCTTCGCACGAATGGGCCGGCTCGCCCGGTGTAATACCACGACCACACAGAAGACAGGCGTGAAGTGGAAGCTATTCCGCGTTTCGTCTGATGAGTGATGAGATGCCGAAAGCGTCTTTTAGTCTTCTTTCCGTTCCCACTTTTATCTTTCAAGGGTGGGAAGGGGAAGTGGACTTGACGGAGAAGTATACGCATAGGAAGGGGAAATATTCTCTTTCAGTACGTCTCCTCCTCCGTCGATTTAGACAACACAACTTCAATTGCGGATGTCTATGGGCATCGGTCGCTTCGCTATTTCAGCAATTTCAGGTGTCCGCTTGCTCGTTTGCCACCTTGTAATATAAAAAAAAGTTCCAAAAAATATCACATGATTAATGACGCTCGCGGCTGATCGCAATCTGACGTAAAGTGTGAATCTTATAATACCTAATATTTAATTGATAACAGAGTCATAAGTTTTTACTTTTATCAATCTTACATAATTTCATATCAAGAAAAAAAATATTTGTTTTTAATAAGTGAACCCTGAACTACTGGTCTATATTTTATTAACATTTTATTTAGCCGTCCTTGGGAAAAATCTAAAGAGTCTTATTTTAATTTTATTACACACAATAAGTTGTTTATTTCGCTATTTGTAAGCTTTATTGATTGAAGGCTAATTTTAAAGGAAACTATACAAGTCACGGAAGCAGGGTATCCTTTTCAGTATTTGTTGACAAAGAGGAAGTGTCGGAGTTAATTTCGTCTACTATTGTCAATCTTAATGATCAACTATTGATTTCGTCCGGCTTATGATAGCAAATTAACATATTATAATATATCTTTAAAGATTTAGGCAGCGATTTCGCTCGGAATTTAAAAAAACATAATAAGTAGCCTATGTTCTTTCAGACTATGTTCTATATCTATGTAAAATTTCATCGAAATCCGTTGATCCTTTCTGGAAATACCTTTTTTTAAATGTTATTTATGATTTATTAATATTATTTTTATAACACTAGACAGTTGCTTAAACCCACAGGGTTTGGGTCCTACCTACTAACTAACTAACACCTACTAACATCCAACTTAAATATTAGCATTTATTATATCAATTTAGATTAATATTTTTCCTCTTTAAATCTATATCCATACATTTGTATCACAATTTCCGTTCCTAGCTTATGTCTAAATTAAAAACTATTCTCATACATTGAATTTGGTTCATCTAACGCCCATGAACAGTATGTACATTTTTCCTTTTCAAATTTACATTATAATATACATACAAAAAGTATTACATCATGCTTTGTAAATACTTAACGACATACTTCATCAATTGGCTACAGTTACCTTCAGCTAAATAATGCAATAATGGGAAAAAAAGGTAATCAACAACCTTGGGGGCTTGCTTGCCGTTTTATTATTAGATTAGATATCGTGACCATTGCGTGTTTTGTTTGTTTTCCGCTGTCGAAATATATACATAAAAACATATTATCATCCCTTTCATAATCTATACATAAAATAAAATTAGAGTATCTGTTTGTAATATTGAAATAACAGTTTCTTACTACATGTATATGAATATATGTACGGTACATACACCAAAATAACAATTTGTAAAATTTTTGTCTGTCTGTCTGTCTGTCGATCTGTTTGTTCCGGCTAATCTCTGAAATGGTTGGACCGATTTTGACAGGACTTTAATTGGCAGGTAGCTGATGTAATGAGCAGTAACTTAGGCTAATTTTATTTTAGAAAAAGAACCCGCGGACGAAGTCGCGGGCGGCAGCTCGTCATAAATAACATTAGAGTCGATAATATGTTGGTACAACTGTTTCACACCATTACACTTTTGTTCTTGTTATTTTATGAGCCTTTTACCTCAGCAACAGCTCAATGGATTTTAAGTGACGGCAAGCCAAATCTACATGCTAATAGATTTTTTTACACAGGTGCTTAACCTTGTTCGTTAGAAGAGATATTTTCCTTGTGTTGTTTCCCCGTTAATCATCTGTTTTAAACACCGCATTTTACATTTTCTATTCACTAATTCGCAGTAGATTTTTATTTTTTAATACATTATAGTGATCTAGGCATTGTTAAACAGCATCCAGACCATCGGAAGACAGGCAGCGTCCCTGATAAAACGGTGGAGAAATACTGCGATAGCCAACCCGCCTGACAAGCGTGGGGATTATGGGAAATCCCTCTTATGATGGCCATATCTGGGGGAGCTCAGCAGTGGGAGTCATAAGGCTAAGAATAGAGTATATTATAGCATTTGCCTACGTCTCCGTCCTTATGGAATAAAAGAAACTTAGTAAGTACCCTATGTGCTCAAACTATGTTCAATATCTGTACCAAATTTCATCGTAAAGTAGGTACCTTCAAACATCTATTCTTCCATATGAACATTTGCATTTATGATGTTAGTAAGAATATTTCAAACTAGCTGTCGCCCGTGACTCCGACCGCGCGTTTTTTTCTAAAATAAACGTAGCCTAAGTTACCCCTTATTACATCAGCTACCTGCCAATGAAAGTCACGTCAAAATTGGTCAAGCCATTTCAGAGATTAGCCGGAACGAACACACAGACAGACAGACAAAAATTGTAAAAATTTTATTTTGGTGTATGTACCGTACCGTATACATATAAATATACAAGTAGAAAAAAACGGTTATTTCAATATTACAAATATATTACACTCTAATTTTATTATATGTATAGACTATATAGCGGACGGAGTCGCGGGCGACAGCTAGTAGATAATAAAATCTTACCTGTCATGAAAATCATTGTAGTGTACAACATCCAATCTGTAAGGTTTTTCATTTAATACACCACCATTCGCTAATTGATTAACATTGATAGCTAACAGCACAAATAATAACGTACACATGTTGACACGCAAGTTAACAATGCATCCAAAGACAATTGTTTTCATTACATTATTTTTAAATAAGCAAATAGTGCCGTGTAGCTGACTCGACAGAGACCCTTGCCGGTCAGTTGGTTACTGTCTACAAACATTAACAATACCTTCTTTGGAAACCGCAATTTTGTTCACATCGTACGTAGGGTTGTCAACAATTATTAAAAAGATCAATTTTTTAATCTTTTTGATGGGTTTTTATAATAATTGTAGCTTTTTGTGCTTAAAATATATTCATTAGTAATTCAGTTCAGTGAGAAAAAATAAAGGCTCGGTTAAGAAGGTTTAAATATCTCGGAAAATAAAGACGCTATCTAACTGAATTAAATTTTGCATGATAGACAATAATAAAAATTAAATATCCTCAAAATGAATTAAAATAGTGGCAGTAGCTAAGTACTAAGATCTAAATAAAACTAATCCTTCTTCGTTTAAGCATAGTAAAGTATGTTTTTAATAAATATAAATGAATTAATAAAAGTAATTTATATTTATTTGATATTTAATTTTCTATCATGCACAATTTATTTCAGTTAGCTAGCGTCTTTATCTTCCGAGATATTCAAACTTTCTTAACTTTCTTAACCGACCATTTATTTTTGCTCACGGCTATATTTATAACACGAGAACTGCTAAACCGATTTTAATTATTTTTATTTTTAAAACCAATTTATAAAAAACTAAAATAAATCTTAAAGTTGGCAACCCTAAGAGAAACTTACGCAAATGTCTTCACGATCATAACGAATGTGTTGTAATACATTGCTGCGTAATAATATCAGTTGGTTAATATTACCAAATTTTGTAGTAATTCATAGATTTCCTTTATAAAGTCCTTGCTGAAAATATTGCTTATTTTATTACCCGACTTATGTGAATACATGTGTTTTAGCAGTGGAAACTCACGGTTAGACATGTTTTATGGTGAATTAAACGTGAATAATCTTGTAATACAAATTCTTTCATCAAATTTTATTGATCACTACTTTTTCCTTGTGTAGACAGTAAACTAGTTTGCTACATAGTCTTTTTCATATTAATCTTACTCTACTAAATTCATTGATGTTCAATTTAATTATAAATACATTATAAACAATGACATAAATCATTTGGAAGTTTATTCGGTCATTTTTACGTAATTAATTTTATATGTTAAGTGTAGTAGTAATAGAAAACTTGTCGCTATATCGTTGATTGCGTTTCAATCGCTTCAATTATATCACCCAGCAGGTAACATACGCATATTAAATGTCTCTAGGGATAAAATACTTTTTAGTATCCGGCTCGAAGGACCATTTTGATGTACGAACAAATGCTATCGAAATGTATAGCTGTTTTATATTATTAATTAATTAGACGTAAAAAATATGATAGAAATAAAACAAATGCTCTGTTACACCAAGACAAAAAATATAATGATAAAAACAAATGACGACACTCATTTAGAAAAAAATTAAAATTGAAATCAACGATCAGGAATAAAACCAAACAAAAATATTAAGTAAGCACTGGCCATATACCCGGGGCCGCAACAATAAAATATATCTTAAT
>JAAOEG020000014.1:4197590-4210457 GCA_011763625.2 Papilio bianor | reverse complement strand
GTTGACTAAGGCCTAGTCACCCCTAACTTAGGGTAGGCTCCGAGCCCCTCGGTGGGGACGTATAGTGAGCTGATGGAGAGATATGATATTAGATTGATATATAACGTTTTTCAAAGACAATTAGATGCAAATATTTAATAATTATTTTAATACGTATTAATTAACAAAGATATTTACTAAATCATTGAAAACATAAAGTATGTAGTCTTAAATATTCCAATTAGTTCAAGGTGATAAGGACCGCAGCACGGAGATACCCTTTGCTTACAATGATAGGAAACAAGACACGCTGCTGACATTTGAAGCCGATAGATGGCGTAAGCATTGGAACATCTTAGAGCAAAGAGCTTGGCATATTTTGTTAATTTAGCACAACAAATAATTAATTGGTTAAGTTATTTTTTTATATAATATGATTTTTCTTTTATAAAATTCTAGATAGTATTATATAATAAAACAAAATTTATGCAATGTAAATGTTAGTAGGGAAAATTATTTTTACAAAATAAAAATAAGCTTACATTACTTTAATCTTATAAAAAATAACAGATATAAAGGTACCGGATACGTGTTTCGAAAAATCTTTTTTTAAGGAGGCGTAGAAGATAATTTGATTACTGGAAAGCTTGGAATTGGATTTTCCTTTGTCGTATTTTAGTTTGTAACTTGAGTTCTTTAACTACATTGTTATAATAAATCCACTATTGGATATTTTTTCTCGATAGTTGTATTGTTTGGAAATGTGCCTATTTCTGTAAGGTAAGGTGGATTTTTAAGGAGTTTTTACACGCGTCTAGTTCTTTACTATGTAACAATTGCAAAATATTTGCTAAACTTATTACGAATGACATCTAACTATGAATGGATGTTTTTTTTTGTTTTTCGCCTAGACTGCTGAACGAATCTCGATGAAATTTGGCTTAGATGTAGAGGATAGTCTGGAATATAACATAAGCTACTTTTAATCTCGGAAATAATTACGGTTCCCGTGGGATACATTAATGTGGTTTTTCATGTTTACTTGATAATACTGCAACGGTTTGACATATTTTATTGAAATACAGCACGGATGTAGAACATAGCCTGAAATTACATTTAGACTACTAATTAAGTATCATAAAAGATCGTATAATAAGAAGGTATCTCCAGATCTCGCTGAATTCAGCACAGATGTAGCACACAGACTGGAGTACCTTCTAGGCTAATATAATTAAGTTTCTTTCGGGAGGCGGGGTCGCAGGCGACTTCTTCTTATAGTGCCTGTTCAATGCTAAAGGTTGGCCGCTAACTTCGCATTTGTGTCCCGGTCCACAGCGAGGCGAAACAACACTTCGGCAGACTTTATCCCGGTCATTTCGCAGGCGACTAGTTTACTGTAATTTGATACAGAATATCTTCTTCTATTATTACATTACATATAATAAAATTGTAGTCTGTTTGTAATATTGAAATAACCGTATTTTACTACATGTTTATGAATATATATACGGTACATAAACCGAAATAACGTTTTTTACAATTTTTGTCTGTCTGTCTGTTTGATTGTTCCGGCTAATCTCCGAAATGGCTGGACCGATTTTGACGGGACTTTTATTGGCAGATAGCTGATGTAATAAGGAGTAACATAGGCTACGTTTATTTTTGAAAAATACTTTTATTTAAGAAAAATAACGCGCGGACGAAATCTAGGGCGACAGCTAGTAGTAAATAATTTAGCAAAGGTCCGTGAACTATTGACCGGAGGTGAATGTCTCACCGAACAAAGTATCAAATTAAGGTCGTTATATTATATTTCATTAAACCCAAATTACGTAATGACATTCCATAAATATCAATGATGTAAGACTGTTCAACGGTTTCCATAGTTTAATAACTTGTTATATCGTCATCTCTTTCTTTCTCTACGAGGAGAATAGATACAGTCTAAACATAGTTGTTTTACAATGTTTTATAGCTTATATTAAATACTAGCTTTTGCCCGCGACTTTGATCATAGTGACTATATTTATTTTTAAATAGCTATCGCTTGCGACTCCGTCCGCGCGTTCTTTTTATAATATAAAATCAAATATTTTTTCTAAAATAAACGTAGCCTAAATTACTCCTTATTCCATCAGCTACCTGCCATTAAAAGTCCCGTCAACATCGGTCCAATCACTTCAAAAATTGTAAAACATGATATTTTGGTGTATGTACCGTATATATATTCATATACATGTAGTAAAATACGATTATTTCAATATTACAAAGAGATACTCCAATTTTATTATATGTATAGATGAAAACGCAGCTAATAGTTCAAATGTCTGTCTCCGGGTTCTTAGCTACCTCCCCACTAATTTTCAGCGAAATCAGTACAACCTTTCTTGAGTTATAAATAATGTAACTGACACGACTTTTTATATTATCATTAATAGATTTATTTAAACAATATTCTCAATATTCCCAATATTCTCTTATAAAGAAAATTACTTTCACTAAGATGAAAATAATAAGGAAGGGTCATAAAATATTTATAGTATTAAAAAAACTGTAATATAATAAATCTCGAAACATTGTAGCTAAAACATATGAATTTGAACCTTGTCTTACAACCGTAAGGTCTAAACTTCTTTGTTAACTGAGAATTCTATCACTTTTATACAAAATACTTAGTGCATTCGAAGTGCTTTCCGGTGCGAAACCCTACATTTGCGGTCTACCCTCATCTTATACGTGTTCGAAGAAATATTCACGTATAACAATGTTTTTTTGTAATTTATTTCAACAAGCAATCATTCAACTATAGCATATAGTCAGCTAATTACCGTCTTATATAATAACTAGTGGCCCGCTCCGGCTTCGCACGTGTATAAATCGGATAAATCTCGTAGAGTTCAGCCTGCGTTTGTTGCGATGTAAGCGGAAAAAATTTAATTATTTACGACATCACATTAGAAACCTCAAAAATAACAATATTTCTGCACTATTTAATGGATGTTATAATACATATAAACCTTCCTCTTCAATCATATCTATTAAAAAAACCACATTAAAAACCGTTGCATAGTTTTAAAGATTTAAGTATACATAGGGATATAGGGACAGAGAAACCGACTTTGTTTTATACTATGTAGAGATTAATATAAAATTAAGTAATAATACTTACTATCTAAGTACGCAGGGCAGCCCTAAGTTGGCATATCACGCGGCGCATCCGGTGGGCTCGGGTTACTACCGACATCTATCTTTCCGACTTGACAACTATTTGTGACATGGCCCATTACTTAAGAACCGGCATTTTTCATTCTCCATAAATATGACCCAGATTGAATTTTAACTGATTTGTATATATGATACTTAGTTATAATAGACTATTAATACAAATTTCCTATATGTACATCTGTAACAACTCAATAGAAGGACTAATTTAACTGCCTCTGATTTAACACGACAGACCGTAAGATTCCATCTACACCATCTTGATGGCTGGCATTCCACAACAGTGCGGTTCTCGCGTAACTTTCTGCCACGCACAGCCGCGATATGTAATGGTCTGTCCTCGGTATTTCCAAACCAGTACGACTTAGAAGCAAGCCTATTTCTTTCTCAAAGGCCGGCAACGCATCTGTGGTTCCTCTGGTATTGATATACATACAGATGTCCATGGGCGTCGATAATCACCATGTTCTCGCCGCTCGTTTGTTCCTTCTCTAATAAAAAAAATTAAAATGTTGTTTACAAAAAAATCATAATTTTTCGGGACACATAAATAACTTTCGCTGTTTTGTATAAACAATACTTTGATAAATACCATAATTGGATATACAATTGCAATGATAGAATTTTTAGTAAATTGTAAATATTTCTTTTTTAATTACAATTTAAAAGTTTCAGTTATGTTGTGTCTTAAAAAACTATTTTATCTTTTAAGAACTGAAACGTTGTTAGGGTTAAATGGTATTTTATTTTTGTACAGTGTTTAAATTTAGCGTTTAGTTTTAATTTTGGGTAACATTTTTAATTATTAAAATTCACGGGCATCTGAGTTAACGTGTCTGCCAGTTCGAATTAGCATACTCAGGTATTCCAGTAAAAAATACCCTATGTCCTTTTTGAGGCTCTGCACTATTTACGTATCAAATTTCATTGAAATCAGTTCAGTAGTTTTTTAGTCAAAGCAAGACAGACAGACAGACATAGTAACTTTCGCATTTATAATATTAGTAAGGACTAGCTGTCGCGCGCGTACTTTTTCTAAAATAAAAGTAGCCTAAGTTACTCCTTATTAAATCAGCTACCTGCCAATAAAAGTGCCGTCAAAATCTGTCTAGCCATTTCCGAGATTAGCCGGACCAAACAGACAGACAGGCAGACACGGACAGACAGACAAAAATTGTAAAAACCGTTATTTTGGTGTATGTACCGTATATATATTCATATATATGTAGTAAGAAACGGTTATTTCAATATTACAAACACACACTCCAATTTTATTATATGTATAGATTATCAACTATTTTTTTGAATACAATAGTTTAGAACTATTATACTTTACAATTTAATAAGCAAAAGGCTTTGCTATTTATGAGAGCTAGGCAAATTCTTCGACAAACTTGACCGGGTCAGAGATATCCTAACGGCACTGATAAAATTCCAATGTCCAAAATTTACATATTCGGATTCTGTCTAATTTGTTCCACTTTATTATTTCCCCGATCGATTATCAGTACAAATGTTTCAATATTCCAAATTAACAGTATATTTTTTTATAAAAAAAAAACTGAATAAGATTTATTAAACTTTCCATCGACAAAGAAAAAAGTGTTATTTGCCAGCAAAAGGACAATGATAATGTACGACAGTGAAATTGTTACGTTACAACTTTTGTTATAATACAGTGAAAGTGCAAGCTGCTGAATGAACACAAATACAATGTCACTCAGTTTTTTTTGGATAATAAAACATTTTTATATTAAACAAGTACTGGCTATCGGATGGCAATTCGTTCGCGGAAATTATGAAGAAAAAAAAATTATGGCTGATGGACTAATCTAAACAGATACTACCTCTGGAAGGTTTATATGTATAATAACATCCATTAAATAGTGGAGAAATACTGTTATTTTTGAGGTTCCTAATGTGATGTGGTAAATATTATAATTAAAAAATTTCCGCTTACATTGCAACAAACGCAGGCTGAACCCTACTAGATTTATCAGATTTATACCCCTGAAAGCCGGAGCGGGCCGCTAGTTTCTTTATAATAATAAGACACAATTAAGGAAAATTGTTGAAAATGCATTTTTAACATTTAATTGATTTTCTAATGAACTATTTAAGTCATAAAAAACATATCGTAAAGCGTTATTTATCTTGCATTCATCAGCTGTTTACAACGCAATACAACCGGCCTTTCACCTCGTATTTATAAAACACCTGTAGAATTTCGCGGGTTGTGTGAGTTCCGTTTTTGACAGTTGTTCAAACATGGCGGACTGACAGTTGAAAAACAGAAATACTTTCACCAGTGTGTCGACAGGTTTGTCAAAGTTTGTATCGAATTATTTCAAGCTATAAAACGCGTTTGGATGCTAAAACATACACGAATAGTTTTATTAATATTATAAAGTTATTTAAAGATTTCATCGTAGGAAAAGTGATGTGCGATTCCGTTAAAATGAAATTACGAAATACATTACTTCTTAAATACAAGATAATATTTGAAATTATAAAATAATTGTTTATTATTAGTATATGTTTATAATTATCTTGTATTAAAGAAGGGAAAAGGTAACATTTTTTCATATTATAAAAAGTGGTAAACGAACAAACAGCCACCTAAATTCAAAATAGTGAAACGACCGCTCCCAATTGATCCGCAATTTCAGTTTCAGAATTATAGTTGCCTAACTCTAATCGATTGGCGAGGAGACGCCAAGATAGAGGAATATTTCCTCTTCTCATCCTCCCTTTTTCTGTCAAGTTCACTTCCCCTTGTCGAATGCTGGGTGGGAAGGGGAAGAGGCTAATAATCAGGCTTCCGACACGCACACTCATCAGACGAAACGCGGTCTTACTTCCATTTAACGCCTGGCTTCTATATCTACTTGATATTGCCAATTCGTACAACAGATGCTTTTGTTGCTGGTGATAATTTCAACAGTATCATAGCTCTATATATTATGTATTGTTTTTATTGTTATTTATAAGCAATTAAGAAAACTAAATGCCTTATAAAATTTATTTAATTTGAAACTAGCATCACTATCCCATTTCACTCTTGAATCACTATTAATTATGAATAAATTTAACGCTTTGACGTACACAGTTATTATCATTATTAGAAAGCAAAATCAGTTAACGAAGGACAGAATATAAATAATTAATGACAGGCAGAAGCGTAATAAATTAGACTTCACTAGTCATGTAGAAAGTGAAGCTTTCTCGGCGGCTTTCAAGTAAACACAACTAGATGCGATAAGAATCAAACCTTTTATTCACATGTAAAGGCATAATCATTTTGTTGTACGTTAACGGAATACTAAAACTGTTGTCATTTAAGTCTTGACATAAAAGAAAGTTTATAGAAAACGATTATATACATTTTTAGATTTGAAAAATTAAACAGAAATGTAAATTCTACGTGAAATATTTATAGATGAACAAAAATAAGTAAGTCTTTGTAATGTTTATAACAAGCAAGGAAACAAATCGATTAAATTCGTTCTATGAAAGTTAAATTATAATTGTGAGCTTAAACAGATTATAAAATAAGAAACCATTCATAATTTAAAAAAAAACGACCAAAATATTTAACAGTGAAAATTAAATTAATGACGTATGAAATTTGAAGTAGCCTTTTCTTTTTTTTTTAATTTCAATTCTCAAATCCGTTTTATGTCGATATGACATTTCGGGAAAGAATATGAATCGAATGAAATCTCACTCGTCAAAATCGATTAGAACGTTACAATGGTATTTAAATACAGAACCACAAACACAAAAACAAACTTTCATACGCGAGAAAATCATTGCAGTCTTTCTGAGTCTGGTAGTTTATTTACTATTATATAATATTTATTTCTGTGAGATTCTGTGAGACAATATTGTCTATATTTGAACAACATAATCACACACGTAACCCAGGGCGGTAGGCAGAGACAAAAGGTGTTCATTTGGCGTGATCCTGATCCCCTACCTTCTACATTCATACATCGCATATATGGTCGTCAGTTCCGGTGCTCTTAATACCATTCTTCTTGAGTATCTCATAAATCTGGACGGTGTAAGTCCGTCTAGGACGACTTTGTAATATTGCTGAAATCACTTATTTTAAGTCCATTAAGTACTAAAATATCATGTAATAATTATCATGTACCCAACTATATTGCGTGTGAAATTATTGCATACTGTATAGTTTATTACCTTTAATAACTATGTGAGATAGAAATAGTTTGCATATCTGTTATTGCACTAATGTAGATTACACGTCTACACGTAATTTTAAATTACAGCTGTCGTATAGTGTTATATTCAAACACATTTCAACTAAAGTCCATGTACAGTCAGCTCCATTAATGTATACGTTTAGAAAACGTTTGAAAGTTGTATAAAACTTGGTTACAAATACGTAAGCATATATCCACCAATAGTACAAATAGCTTAATGGTTAAATGTACTGTTCCTCCCAATCCGGTAATAATAACGAAGTAACGCCCCGAGCCGCGGTTCCTGAGGGAGCACTCGAGCGTAGTTGTTTAAACAGTGGTAGAGCCCGCTTTAACATCTTCGCACGAATAGGCCGGCTCGCCCGGTGTAATACTACGAACACACAGAAGACAGGCGTCAAGTGGAAGCTATTCCGCGTTCGTCTTATGTGTGTGGTACCGGAGGCCTAATACTAGTCCTCTTCCTCTTCCCACCCCTTTCTTATAAGAGAAAGCTGGGAAGAGGAAGTGGACTTCACGGAGGAGAGGAAACATAGGAAGAGGAAATATTCTTTTACAGTGTTTCTCCTCCGTCAATTACAGGTAGGCAACGCATCTGCACATGCGGATGTCTATGGGCAACTACCACTTCGTTATTTCAGTGATTTTAGGTGGCTGTTTGCTCGTTTTCCACCTTGTATTATAAAAAAAAAATAGTTACTCTTAAACGAGGTTTAGGCTAAGCGCCATTTGCGTTCGGCCACCTCAAGCCCGGTGAAGCTGTAAATGCCTCTTCAAGGCAAACAGTGACTACCTTGTCACTAAAAAAAGGGTACTGTTCCGATCACGTGGTCGAGAGTTCGAATCCTGCCAATCGACTATTGTCGTAAACCACATCCTAGCACAATACTAGACGTTAGTTGGAATAGTTACAAGAAATATTAGTAAATTTTCATCAAACTACTAATAGTGTATTAAAAGTCCGAAGCGTATGGACGGACGGGCATATTTCCAATCCAGTACGACTTAGGATTCTTCAAGAAGCGAGTCTATCTCTTTCTCAAAGGCATCTACGGTTCCTCAGGTCCATGGTTATTGATCACCTCGGTGTTCTCGCCGCTCGTTTGACCATTTCTCTTATAAAAAAACATGTGTTTACAAATTTATGAAAAAAGACGTATACAACGTTCTGAATCTCTATAAATGTGTTAATATTACTGTAATTATTATACGATCAAAATACGTTTGTTTGCTAGAAGCTATCTCCAGAACGGCTTAACGGATTTCCCTGAAATTTGGCACAGATATAGTACATAGTCTGGAAAAACACAACAGATACTATTTAGATTTTTAATTCAGCGTGAACGAAGTCGCGGGAAAAAGCTAGTAGTATTAATTTAGTAGTATTATAAATGCAAAAGTTTGGGTGGATTTTTGTTAAATCAGTAGAACGGCTCAAAGGATTTCGGTCATATTCGACAAAAATTTTCTTATTAAACTGACAGAATAACTTATTTTATAGTGTAGTGTTTTTCTCGAACGCGTATTTAAATTGTGAAATATTTAAATAACAATTAGGTATAATATGACGAAATTAAATGCAAATGTCATGTAATGCAAATCATACATAACTTTAGTTTTCCGTTGTCCGCCCATGTTATGTGACAGGTCCCTTTCTGTTACGTCACATCCGTCAAAACTAGTTATAAATTGACTAATACCGGTACTGCTATTACAATATTGATTTTAAAACTCCACAATCACTTGGCATGTTTTTTTAAATATTGCACACACAATGGCACAGGTATATTGAAGTGAGAGTTAATCACTAAATCTTCACTAAGGTAACATTTAGCTTTGAATATGGCAGTTAGTATGCCTTTAAAATTTTATTATTACTTACGTTTTCCTTCTCCGTAAGAACATCAGATAAACATACTTATACATATGAAATTGGTGATCGAAAAACAAATTTGGTACATGGCGGGATTCGAACCGGAAGATTACAAGACAAGTCCTTTACCCCTGAGCCACCGATGCTCCAGTATCACTCCACACACACACTCCAGTATACACGTAAATTATTTATAAGTATTTCATGAACATTACTTAAATGAGTTCTATAGACTATCATTTCATTTAAATTATTATTGAGGATATTGAAGCGCAAAGCAAACGAAGCATCGGTAAACACGGAGACAAGTGGCCTTGTTGTGAATCTTTCAACTCTGACATTCTCCTGCACATGCCGCGCCATGCGGAGCCTGTCTCGGACATACTACTTAATAATCAACAGTAAAATAATGTATATTTATATGTACGCTTACTTATGTGTATATATTATAATAGTATTTATTTTCTTACAGATAAACACACACACAAAGTATAGAAATAAAATATACAAAGTAACCAAGAAGCTTATACTTTTAACAAACTATTCTTAATATTAACTAGTGGCCCCGTTCCGGCTTCGCACGGGTATAAATCTGATAAATCTCGTAGGTTTCAGCCTGCGTTTGTTGCAATGTAAGCGGAAAAATTTAATTATTTACGACATCACATCAGAAACTTCAAAAATAACAGTATTTCTACACTATTTAATGGATGTTATTATACATATAAACTCCTCTTGAATCACTCTATCTATTTAAAAAAAACCGCATCAAAACCGTTGCGTAGTTTTAAAGATTTAAGCAGTCAAGGGGACGTACAGACTGAGAAAGAGACTTTGTTTTATACTATGTAGTAATATTAAAGTATATACAGTATAGTATGTATAGAACTATTTTTGATGTCATAAGATGACAAACAAGCAAATGGCCACCAGAATTAGCCGAACTAGCTTAGCGACCGATGCCCATAGACATTCGCAGATTTGATATTGCAGATGCGTTGCCCACCTTTAATCGAAGGAGAATCACAGAAAGATAGTACTCCTACTCATGCCTCCCCTTCAACGTTAATTACACTCCTCCTTCCCATCTTTTTATCATCATCATCTTATAGGAAACTTCCACTCCATTAGCAGAAATTGTTTGTAAAAAGTATAATATTTTAAGGCTCCGTCGTCTAATTTAAGTATAGGCGAAATTATTCATCAAAAGATCTTTTGAGCTTTAAAGTTTCTTAATCAATACCTTAGTATCTGATTTATGTTTCCTGATAATTGTAGCATTATAAATTAAAGTCTTCTATCAAATGTGACCATTAAAATAAAAAAAATAAAATTAAAATTATGTAGTCATCAAAGTTATGTAGTCAAAAAGAAGCGATTCCTGTTTATAATAAAACTAAAAAAATAATACGAATATGACCTGATATAAAATCGTGACCGTTCGTTAAATTAAAAAAGATTTTTTAAACATTTGCTAAAAGCAAAACGAATGAATGATAATTAAAATTGAATATTTTAAACACGTTTTACACATTTTATTTTAAATATCAGTGGTTGTACAAGATTAGTAATAATTGTATATTATTTCAACAGATGTGATTCGGATCACACGGCTGAGATGCTGTACACACATCTGCAAGCATTAATAGAGAGACCGGAGAACCAGAAGAAGTTTGCGGATATTGAAAGGAAATTACAAATGCGCGGAGCTCTCCCTTCGAAGAAGCCTCCGGATTCATCCCTAGGGAGTGAAGTATCCAGAGAATCTGATTCCGGCAGTAACGAGGAACGATGTGTGGCGAATCTCTACGACAGTTTGGCGGCTGAATTAAAACAAAAATTGTCTACAGGTAAAAAGGGTCTAGGTCAGTTGAATTTTATAATTTTAGTAGTACCGCTTTGCTAGTTTGCACTTTTATTGGTTTGTAGTTATTTATGTTTATTATATTTCGTATAATAATCATTAAAACCGCAATTTAGTCTAAAATATATTGTGTCGCTTTTATATTAGTTGCTAACGGATTTCTCTAAAAAAAAAATCATATATTTATTCTTTTTACTGCTTATATATTTATTTTTTATCATACACCAATTACAAATATTTACCGAAATAAAAAAATCTATACTTAAAGGATGGAAAGAGCAAGTAAGAGGATGCATAGTGTTAGGTAGTAAAGTGAAATATTCAATTTCAGTGCGTCCACTCTTTCGTAGATTATAGGTAGGCAACGCATCTGCAATTGCGGTTGTCTATGTGTAGCGATCGCTTCGCTATTCGACGAATTCAAGTCATCACTTGCTCGTTTACCACAGTTTAACTCTACACTTTTAACTATTTAAAAATTACTGCTATGTATATCTATGTAGATATTACTCGTGCGCAGAATGTTTGCCGATGGCCTCGTGACGTCACGCGGTAACAGACGATACCAAGTAGACAAGCGCGGAACGCGATCGGTGGTAATGGGAGGGAAGACATCGGCAAACCTTCTGCGCGCAACTAATATTATAATACTGCTAAATTTAATCACATATTTATTTTAAAGCAAGTAGGATAGCTTCAAGCAGTAGATAGAATTTAGTACAATTCCTTGAATAATACTAACTTAGCATAAATCTTTACATTCCAGGAAAAAGCCCAATTCTTCTTCCACCAAGAGACTACGATACGGTGCATCGTCAGAAAGGCAACCTCAGTAACATTGACACACGACGCTGTCTCAACCAGAATATAGTGGGAGTGAATGCGAGGCGTAAACTGGAGTCCTCCGGAGGCAGTTCTGGTATTGGCAGTGACCTCGCACCTTCTCCAGAAAGGAATGAATACGCCAGGCAACACGACAACCATAGCACTAGTGGTTAGTATACTAAAATATACATTATATATATATTATATATAGTTACCACTTGAACTGCTGCACAAATTTAGTTACGGAGTTTCCCGCAGCTCACGGGACACCATATCTGTCTTGTTCTAGCATACCGTATTTTGAAGGTGAAGCAAGAGTGGAAGGAGACATATACTGGTTTATGTGGTTTTATATCTGACTTATATTAGAAATGAGAATGTTTAGATGGATGTAAGGATGGATGAAAAAGCGTCGGTGGCTTAGTGGTTAGGTACGACTTATAATAAGCAGGTCTTCAGTTCGAATCCCGCCATCTATCAATGTGTTTTTCGAGTTTTGAATATCGTATACACATTTATCCGACGGTTTTACGGTGAAAGAAAACCTCGTGATGCAATTTCCATACATAAGCGATGAAACTCTAAGATATGTGTGAAGTAAACCCGCACTGAACCAACGTGTGAACCAACTATGGCTTACTCACCCTTAACATAGGGTAGACTCCGAACTCCTCAGTGGGGACTAAAGTGAGCTAATGATGGTGATGAAGGGTGGATGTGTGCTTGAAGGTATCTCCAGAACGTTTTAACGGATATCGATGAAATTTGGCACAAATATAGAACATATTCTGGAAGAACACTTACACCCGTATTCACAAACGACACTGTGAGGTCTCATAGTGTGCTCGAGCGCACAGGGCTGGTAAAATCAATTC
>JAAOEG020000014.1:3992885-4017411 GCA_011763625.2 Papilio bianor | reverse complement strand
CGCAAATAGCCTATGAAAAATGTATGGAAGACTGGGTGAAGCGTTGGAGATGTTGTATTGCAAGCGATGGGGCCTACATTGAAGGCGATAAAATAAATTTAGATGAATAATTCGTATTTTTTGTTTTATTGACAAATTCCCGATATTTAGTACACAGAATGTATGTGTCTCACCGTGTACCCGCCGCCGCCGTCTCCTATGTAATTCTGTGTCAGTACGCGGTACGTCATGTTAACGTCTAGCGGAAGGTATCGCGGTATGTCGCACTCTATGCACCGGATGTGCGCGGATACCACGCGGGAACCCACTTCCGATGACGCGTTGTATACTACACGCATACCTGAATGTACAATTATAATACAGCAACGTGAACTAGAAAAGGATAAAATTACTAATGATATTTAAATTTCTCTGCTGTCCATAGACATCCGCAATTGTAGATGGGTTGCCAACCTTCAATTGACGGAAGACGGGGACGCACAAAAAGAGCATAATTCACCTTCCAATGAGTCCCTTACCTTGTCAATTCCACTTCTTTTTCCAATCACTTCTTTATAAGAAAATAATGGGAAGGAGAAGAGGAGTAAATGTTATATAGTCCCCGTAATTAATGAATAATCCTGAAACCCTTAAATATATTATACTATATTTATGGATTTAAAAAAAAGTATTAAAAACTTACTGTAGCTTCTCACACTTTAAAAATATTGGTTTTTCAAACACAATTATGAAAGAAAGCTAACCAGCTAACTATAGCTAAAATGACTTCCCCTGAAACACTTCTTGTTGTTATTTTCCAGTAAACCTCCGCAATCGTAGCGTTAGCTCTAAGAAATCTCTATTCGAGTTAAGCTCGTCAGTACCTTGCCACTTTTCAATGTTAAATGTATTTGTATCATTGTATTTTATACACAAAACTTAAATAAATAAACACAATATTTTGTTAATATTGTTTACCAGCGACTTGCAGCATTCTACGGCTGTAAAATGAGCCGGGCGTCTGCGCGGTGCCGACGGAAAACTCGAGGGCGTCCAGCAAATATTGACCCTTCAGGTCGTACACCTGCACGTAGTTCTCAAACGGAATCGCCATTAGCAAGGCCTCAGTCGTCACTTCTATACATAAAAAATATTTTCCTTACCGTATTACTATATCATCATCTGTTCACTACCCGTCCCCACTGAGGGGCTCGGAGCCTACTCTAAGTTAAGGGACTAGGCAATAGTTGACCACGCTGGCCCAGTGCATTGACTTCATACATATCTTTGAATTTGTTCGCAGATATGTGCCGTATCACGATGTATTTTTCACAGTAAGAATGTCGGGTAAATGGAATTAAATTAAAAAAACACATTGATAGATGGAGGGAATCGAACCCAGGATCTACTGATTACAAGCTAAAAACTTAAGCCCTGAGCCACCGACGCTCTACTATTTAAGTAAACATAAATTAATTTATATACATTTTTCAGTAGAAAAAACTTACCTCCCGGATTAATCTGCATTCTAAGTCCTCCTGCATTGGCCATACAAACATGTGCTTCGTTCCAAGCGCCATCTTTCGCACGATCCATTACCTAAAATGGATTTTTATAACCAAATCTTATTTATATTATAAAATCAATACATTTAAACTATCGCAGTTTAAATGTTTTGATGGATTGACGTTTGTTAGAGTTTGTCGCCTAAACTGCTGAACGGATCTCGATGACATTTTGCTAGAGACATAGATGTAGAGGATAGTCTGGAAGAACCCATAGGCTTCCAGTTAAGTTTTTTTTAAGTCCTCGTGGACGGAGTCGCGGGTGACAGCTAATAATATTAATATATTATATAAATAATAAATAATAATAAAAAAAATTATCAAAGCGGAATTTTGTAAGAATGTATGAATGTAACTGTTTCATGCAAAAACTGCTGAATTTATTTCGATGAAACTTTATAATAACATAGCATATATATTAGAATATAACATAGGCTATAATTTATAAAGATAATGTGTGAATTATCCTAAATTAAAAGTTCAAAAGTTACCATAAAAAATTATGATAAAAAGGAATAAATAAACTGACGAAGGTCGCGAGAGAGTTGAATGATATATCTGGAGAAATAAATGAGTGAAAAAATAGAGAATGAATGAGTGAGTAAGGAATGAATGTAACCTGCTCAAGTAGTCCATCGCATGCCCAGTTGCCGAGGTTGCACTCCGCATTGAAGCAGGACCGCGTGAGGGTGACATGTGTCCTCCCCAACACCTCCTTACCCACCACATCCACCTCCTCTCGCCACGGCTCCAACTCTTCCATCATCAGAGGATCTATAAATATCGTGTAAGCGAAAAATTTGTAATCCTCTTTTAAGCACGAACGGATGTTTAGTGAAATTTTACACAATTATATTATATAATAGTTATGAAAAAAAACAGGTATTATGCATTTATCTGGACCTTTTAGCTACATTTTACGGGTGAGACTCGTCATCGACATGAATAACCAAAGTTACACAAGCCGGACTCGTCATTGGAATTTAACATTACGGTAGAATTAACTGACTAGAAAGTGATAAAAAAAATTCAAATAAATCGGGACTCAGGAGGTTAAAGAAAAATATGATTTATTAAATTGCTAGCGGCCCGCTCCGGCTTCGCTCGGGTATAAATTTGATAAATCTCGTAGGGTTCAGCCTGCGTTTGTTGCAATGTAAGCGGAAAAAACGTA
Organism: Papilio bianor; assembly: GCA_011763625.2. Lineage (NCBI taxonomy): Eukaryota > Metazoa > Arthropoda > Insecta > Lepidoptera > Papilionidae > Papilio > Papilio bianor. The sequence goes on along the minus strand of JAAOEG020000014.1, from coordinate 4,014,693 downwards.
ATTATTTATGACATCACATTAGAAACCTCAAAAATAACAGTATTACTCGACAATTTAATGGATGTTATTATACATATAAACCTTCCTCTTCCATCACTCTATCTATTAAAAACCGCATTTAAATTCGTTTCGTATTTTTAAAGATTTAAGCATACATACATAGGGATATATGGACAGAGAAAGCGACTTTGTTTTATAATATGTAGTGATGAATTATGATCGATTTTCAACAATCGAGCGACCAATAGTTATATTTTAGTATACAAACCTACCTTGGACAATGGAGGAACCTAAAAAGACGGGCTGACCTTCCCACCTCTCTATGATGCCTTCGTTGTTAATATATAATTTAATATTGCCCAGATACCGTGTGTAGCAATGTGCTTGTACTACGGGGATCTAAAAAAATAAAGCATTAAAATAAAAATGTCTCAAACATAGTTAATTTATAGGTTAGAATGAAAACTGTTTTTAAGACTGCTTACTCTATGACCATCTGACCTCGTAACTACAGTCGGGTATTCCCCGATCGGTCTTGTGCCATCGGGAGCCTCACCATTGTATAATAAAGAATGGGAATGTCCGCCTACTATTATGTCCACTGTTGGTGATACGCGCTCTGCTAAAAATCTGTTCACAAGAAACGAGAAAATGAAACTAGTATACTCAAAAAATAAGTGAAAAAAGAAATTCAAGTTAAATATTTAGCTGAAACTTTTGTTTCTTCTTCCTCAAATGTACTCAATGCAGACTGGCAAACAAATTCAGCAGAGAATAAACAAAAAGCAAGACAAATGTTACTTAAAAATGATGATATTCTTATATTTTTTACCGACTTCACAAAACTAGGAGGTACTCAATTCGTCTGTATTTTGTCATACATATTTAACTTGTAGTGTTTTAATTTATATTCTGTAACTTGGGAGTACAATACATTCATTATAGGTGTCAACCCTCCCCCCCCCCCTATATGGTCACCACTTACAGGTCACTAGTGTATCCGACGTGAGACAGCAATATGATGATATCAACACCCTGCGCGGTCAGCTCCGCCGCCTCACGGTTCACCGCCGTCAGCTCGTCTTCCATTATCACTCTACCTATGGGCGCCGAAAACTGAAATAATTTATAGTAATAACCGGTTATAACAACATCAAAAAGGGCTTGAAAAATTACAGTAAATAAACCAATATCCTGTATTTAAAATGTCACCGTAACCGATATGTTCAACATAAAAAGGGTTATTAAGCAGTTTCTACTATTAATTCAGCTGAAGCGTAAAGTATGAAGCTTAATATTTCAAAATCACAAAGCAAGTTTAATTAAAAAAATAATTCTTTTAAACAATATCTTCTCTTCATTTAAATTTAAAGATAACCTTAAGAAGTAAAACGTGATTAAATACATTTAAAACGGAATTTAATAAAATCACATCGTCCTTATATAGATAGCTAGCGGCATTACAAAAAAAAATTAGCAAATAGCCTATGTGCGTTCCAGACTGTTTTATATTTGAGTAAACATCGATTACCGTTGAACCATTCTGGAAATACATTCAAACATTGATCTAAACTTTACACTCATTGGTTAATTCACACAGTATCTTTATGAATTATTACCTATATTAATCTAATAAGCTATGTTATTGTTTTTTGATAGAAATCCATTCAGTAGTTTTTGCATGAAACAGCAACAAACTTACATTGTTATAGACTTTCACCTTTACATTCGCAAGATAAAAGCTAAAATTGTGACACGATCATACCAAAAATAACTACAAAAGTAATATGTTTATTGTAAGCACCTACTTGTCGTAACAATACTCCGATGATTCCAATCTTCCTCCCACGCCTCTCCACCACGACATGATTCTTCACATACTTCCCCAGTTCAGGTTCGTATGTTGTGTTAACATTAGCACCCAACATTGGCGAGTTCAATCTCTCTAGATATGGCAGTAAACCCTCCACTCCGTGATCGAACTCATGGTTGCCGAGGACCTGGATTGAAATATGGAATTTTAATCCATCAAAATATTTAAAAAAACAAAGAAAAAATACCAAATACATACATGAGCATCATGTTGAAACATATTCATAAAATGCTGGGTAACATTCCATCGTAGAAAGTTATACCAAATGGTACCCTGGAAGGTGTCTCCTGCGTTGAGGAGTAGCGAGTCCGCCTCCGCCTCCTGCAATTGCCTCACCCCGGTGTACAGCCGGGCGAAACCCCCGATGCAAGTTTCATCAGGATTGCAAGGACCACCCGTCGGGCTTATCTCGTCAAAGCTAAAAAATCATCTTGATCTGTACATATCAATGTTTGTTCGTTTTAAATAATATTAGCCGAACCTTCCGATTATCTCTTTTCCACAAAAGTAACAACGATTATTCTAAAACTGTGATCATTGCTTTAGTAATAGTGGTCATTCAACATGATGTGGCTTCCTTACTTTATACATTATATAGTGCTGTGAGTTTCCACCGCCGAAACATACATATAAAAACATGTCATCTCTCTTTAAAAAAACGAGATATCAATACCACAATTGTATCGTTCGTAAAAACACAGAATTATATAGAGTGTTAAACTGTCTGAATAAACGAAATCTCGGATATTATCTATACATATAATAAAATTGAAGTGTCTGTTTGTAATATAGAAAAAACAGTTTTTTACTACATGTGTATGAATGTATATGTATATGGTACATACACCAAAATAACATTTTTTACAATTTTTATCTGTCTATCTGTCTGTCTGTCTGTCTGTCTGTTCCGGTTAATCTTTGGAATGGCTGGACCGATTTTGACTAGACTTTTTTTGGCAGGTAGCTTATGTAATAAGGAGTAAATTAGGCTACATTTATTTTAGATAAAGAACACGAGAAAGGAGTCGCGGGCGACAGCTATTAAACATAAAACAAGTAATAAATAAAATTAAGACTTACTGTGCATGAAAATCATTGTAATGTATGATGTTTAACTCATACAAGTCTGTGTTCTGTCCATACACGAACGAGAGTAAGGTAACAAGACACACCCACTTCATAGCTGGCAGCTGACAGTGTCCACTAAGTACTGTACCACACTGCACTACCGTGACAGACTTGGAAGATATCGTAGATAAGAACATTAGACTAAAACACATTACTATAAACCAGGGCTGCATAAATCCACATTTTTGTGTCGTTCAAATTGCGACTGATATGTTACAAACATGATAGATAGCTACTACCCGCGACTCCAACCACGCGGATTTAAAATAAAAATCCTTTGTGTTCTCCCTACGTTCCATCTCCAAATTAAACAGTTCTACTCTAATAAACATCCATCCATCCAAACATTCGAATTTATAATAACGTTCTGTAAAATACAAGTTTTATTGCATTCCTAAGAACTAGGTGTATTATAGATTTCTTAATGTATTTGGTTAATTAGAGATCGTCGGTGGATCAAGGGTTAAGCTTTTGACTTGTAATCTGTAGATCCAGGTTCGAATCCCGCCATGTACCAATGTGTTTTTCGATTTTCGAATTTCATAAGTTCATTTACCTGACGGTTTTACGGTGAGCCCACCGCCATCCCATGCTCTTGCCCACCTCTCGGTATACGGAGCGAATCACGGGAGGCACGCGGGGTACTTTTTACGGTGAACAAAAACATCGTAATGCAACCTAACCTACACATATTTGCGAATAAATTCAAAAGATGTGTGTGAAGTCAACCAACCCGTATTGGGCCAGCGTGGTTGACTAAGGCCTAGTCACCCCTAACTTAGGGTAGGCTCCGAGCCCCTCGGTGGGGACGGATAGTGAGGTGATGGAGTTGTATTATAGATTTCTTAATGTTATCGGTTACTTTTTTTATACTAGCTGTCGCCCGGGACTCTGTCGGCGCGTACTTAAAATAAAACTTAGTATACTATGTGTTATTCCAGACATGCTCTATATCTGTGCAAAATTTTAGTAAGATATGTTGAACCGTTACGGAATTATGGAGTGAATAAAAAAATTACGTATCCCTCAGGAACCCTATTTCCGGGATCCAAAGGAGCTTATGTGTTCTTCCAGACTATCCTCTACATTTATGCCAAATTTCATCGAGATCCGTTCAGCTGTTTAGACTACAAACTCTAACAAACAACCATCCATCCATCCATCTGTCTAAATAGTGGTAGACGCCAGCAAGAACAAAATCTGTTGCACGAATTGGCCGGCTCGCCTGATGTAATACCACGTCCACACAGAAGACAGGTGTCAAGTGGAAGTAATTCCGCGTTTCATCTGATGAGTGTGGTGCCGGTGCCGGTTAGGAATTAAGATTAAGGTTTAGTATTTTTCATTATATTTAGAGATCGTCGATGGATCAGAGATTAAGCTTTTGACTTATAATCTGCAGGTCCGGGGTTTAGTTTCCGGTAATTTCCTAATGTGTTTTTCGAATTTCGGATTTTATATGTACATTTATCCGACGTTCTTTTGGTGAAATAATACATCGTGATGCAACCTGCACATATCTGCGAAGAAATTCAAAGTTATGTGTAAAGTAAACCCGCATTGGGCCAGTATGGTTGACTAAGGCATAGACACCACTAACTTAGTGTAGGCTCCGTGCCCCTCAGTGGTGACTAGTGAGCTGATCATGAACATGATTATTATATTTATTTGCGTCGCAATATTATTTCATTTGAGCAGCCCTGCTGTAGATAATTGATTCTGTATTAACTGATAAAACAGATAAGAAAATCCTTAAGAAATATTTAATCTTTGTACATGACATGTACACGCAAAATGTACGAAAATTGTATAGTACAGTTATTTTTTCGCGAAATAATTTAGGTCAAGAATTTTAATGAACTCGAATAATAGTTTAGACACAATCCCACGGGATTTTTTATTAGGGAAGGAATTATTGTATTAATAATCCAATAATATTTATCGATTTTTTTATATATTTCTATTTATTCGTATTGAGCACTAGCAGTCGCCTGCGACTGCGTCCTGCGTCGGTATTACTTTATCTAGAAACAAATATATGTTATCAGTATATACTCTTAGTATTATTAAATAATTTAAAGTGGATTAACAACTCTTGTTCAGACATTTTTATCATAAATAAAAAAGATATCGTCCGATTAAGATAATACTAACAGATTAAATTTATATTAATATAAAAACATTTCCTGAAAGGAGAAAAAAAATCAACACTCGATTTACATGATTGATAAAAAAACTTAACGTTATTTGTGGTTAGAATTCCTTCCTAATGGAAATAGGATACTCAGAATAAAAATAAAATGGACGACAAAAGAACATAAGAAAGTAGATTTTTTTCTGTTTTTATTATTATAAATTCCTACTCTTTCTAAACTGGTAGACATCAGCAAATGTTGCACTAATTGACTCGCCCACCGAAATACCACCACACAGAAGACAGACGTGAAATGCAACCAATTCCTTTTTTCGGCTCATGAGAGTGCGTGCCGGAAGTATAATTTTAGTCCTCCCACCCTTTTCTTATGGAAAAGATAGGAAGGGGAAGTACATGTGTCAGAGGAGAGGAACTAACGCAAGGGGAAACATTCTCTCTATTCGTCTCTTCCTTCGTCGATTAAATGTAGGTTACGCATCCGGAATTGCGAATTTCTATGGGCACCGATAGCTTCGCTATGTCGGCGAATTCAAGTTGCCGCTTGCTCATTTGCCACCTCATGTTATAAAAAATATATTCAAACGGCCGTTAGGTGTTTTTATGTATTGAAAATACAGCGATATAATGGCTAAAAATTTATTTGCAAGAATAATAATTAATACACACAAAGACGGTATTTAAAGAATAAACAAATGCATCTGTTAGATATAATAGTGTTATCACATGACGTCACAAAAGTTCCTCCATTATTGCATGTTATACTGCACGCGTTGTAATCTGTTCCGTCATCAGTAGACTTTATCAAGACTATCATCAAAGGCTGTCTGGCCTTTTTTGGCCGTTATAACGTCGTATTAAGCAGTTTAAAAAGTATTTTTTTATAAATAAATAATTATATTTATGTATTAAATCACAAAGAAAGCTAAGCGCTAACTAACTACTAAAATAAACTACACATCTAAATACAGTCATCCCCCCTATAACGCGGTGATTGATTATGCGATAAAGGGGTAATTCTCGTATAACACGTTACGTACAAAGGTACAAAGCTAATTTTGAACTGTACAAATAATTATAGATTTCACAATACAGAAAAATGTATGTGGGAAATTCCCGCGTTATAAGAGCGAATGCCCAACTTAAACCGGGATTGAAATCGCGTTATAAGGGTACAGCGTTATAGGTGGGATTACTGTATATTGTTAAAACAAGGTGGAATTATTAGATACCTAAATAAGTGTTTGAAATATAAAGTGAATTAATCTAGGAAATATTAAAGGCACTTAATATTTAAATATAGATTGAAACATATAACCCTACAAGGTTATCTGACCCGCTGAGAAGTGAAGCTATCGCCTATACTTCTGTCAGAATATGTTAAACCTTATGACACTTTGACGTTGACATGGAGTCACTAGGAAGCTTTAATGTTTGACTTATGACCACCGAGTCAGATAACATTATCGGTCTGTAACAAGGTTTAAACTGAAATGTCACTTCACTCACATTTTCTTTGAGAAAAGAGACAGCTTGTGTCAGCATGCGACACTGCAGTCGAATAGTAACGTATAAACCAATTAGGATAAAAAACAACTATAATTAAACTAAATTCAAAGAAATACTGATTAATCATAATATACAAAATATTAATCATCACAATATTATGCATACAATAAAATGTGGTCACCCTACACTTTAGTTTAAATTTTGTTGTCGCCGCGACTCCTTTCGAGCGAAATTTAAAAAAAAATTGTAGTCTGTGTTCTTTTATACTATGGTTTATATATTTGGCAAATTTCAATAAGATATGTTGAACCGTTACAGAATTATCGAGTAAACATGAAAAAACTAATTTAATATATCCGACGGAAACTATAATTTCCGGGATTTAAGTAGCTGTGTTCAAGACCTGAATGCCAAATTTCATCGAGATCCGTTCAGCAGTTTAGGCGACAAACTCTGACAAACATCCATCCTTCTATAATAAAACTATTGCTTTATAATATTAGCAAGATATAAATAAGTGTAGGGTGACCAATAATAACTGAAACGTTTAAAAACATAATATAAAATTTAATTTATAATCTATGGTGCAGGTGAACTCTACCAATTAAAGGTTAAAAAGTATCTTTATATTAAATATTTGAAAAGTGAAATATTTCAACTTTCCATTGACATGATAACTATAAACATGTTTTATAGTGGAAACGCACGATTGACAAACAAAATTTTGATGTAATAAATCTTATAACACATTTATCGTTCGAGTTTTAATTTTGAACAGTTAAAAAGATTAATTTCTGTCCCTGTAATTAGAATTAAATATAACAAAACGGATCAACAATTGTATGACGTAATTTATACAAATATATTTAAGTACCGTAAATAAATATAAATCCAAATACGATTTGTAATCGGCTATAAAAGGTAATTATAAAATTTGTTTCGTGTATCCTTAAGAGTATGGTGTACGAGGGTTGACGTTGATCATCTCGGTTGTGCTGTAACATACAAATTTATATTTATTAATTTCAAATATAAACGTCACTGTGGATCTAACAAGGATATTTGGCACGGGGATAAAGGCACTACTATAACGAAGTAACGGCACGAGCCAAGGCTCCAGATGGAGCACTCGAGCTAAGTTACACTTAAACGAGGTTTAGGCTAAGCGCCATCTGCGCCCCCCCAAGCCCGGTGAAGCTGTAACTGCCTCTTCAAGACATTCAGTGACTAATTAAAAAAATTACCGAAAATATGTAAAACACAATATTTCGATCCTTTCCTTTAAGGAAATTATGAAAATAGGAAATGGTTTTATTTTTTTATATTTATGGATTTAACGTTCCCTCCTCCACCAAGAGGGGAAATATCCTATTTATCTGTGCCATGGTCTCTCCACAGTCGATTAAAGGTAGGCAACGTATTTGCGATTGCAGATGTCAGTGGGCCTCGGGCGCTTTGCTATTTCGAAGAATCCAGGTGGCTGCTTGCTTGTTTGCCATCTCATATTATTTTAAAAAAAACGTAGCGGTACAATAAAAATCTTTTGACACTGACATACATAATGACAGTTGTCATAATTTAGTTTGACTTATGCCCACCGTGTCAGATATCCTTGTCCGTCTGTATACTCTGGAAGTCTGACGTCCGGTAGACATTCTCTTGTCATTAAGGTCAACTTGACCGTGATTGTCATTTCTCATTTGTCTATATAATTTTGACTATATATTTTACTATTGTATAACAAAAACGCAATCAGTACAAATTTAAACTAATAGTTGTAAAAATCAAAGTAAACAATACAAAAAGTATCAGGTACATAAAACATTAAAAAAATCATGTGTCATCCTAAATGAAAAGTGAAAAATTACTATCTTTTTCTATGATGATTTTAATTCAAATAGTTATATTAAGTCAAGGCAAGTACTCAAAATATTCGTATTAAAAAAAAACTATTTAAGGTTTTTTTTTTTTTTTTTTTTTTTTTTTTCGTGGCGGCTTTATGCCGCCGTCTAGTTCCTCTAGCATGGTGGCTAGAGACATTATTTACTATAATAACTAATACTAAATATTTAAATTAAAATACCTAAAATTAAATTAAATATTACAATAAAATGCAATTGCATTACAATTTTGGACATAAAAAAATATCTACATTACTATTTAAGGTTAGAAAAAAAAAATGAAATCTAAGTTAGTACAGATGATAAAAATCTTAACTCAAAAACAAAAAAACTTACGAATACTCATTAACATTGTGTGAGGTTGTCTGTTCGTCCATGAAATACGTTTGAGCGATAGGAGGAGGATATCTGATTTTAACATAATTATTTTCAATGTTGGTATTGAAGTAAAAAAAAAACATAAGCCGGCTACACTTTTATAAAAAAAAAAACACTAATAATCTTTTTAAGAAATTCATATTAAAAAAAATTGCACCAATTTTGGTGAAATTACAGAAGTAAATTAAACCAATAAAGCATTCAAACGACCAATTAATTTTTATTTTAAAACATAATAAGCCAGTATTTTCTTAAACCACAAAAATACCCAAAAAGTATAAATCAATTAAGAATTAGTATACAAAAATGTTCTACAAAAAGGGATACTAGGCCTAGGTATTACGTAAGCAGATTTATTACAATTTTAACCCCCTCCTCCCCCAGTCATCAAAAGTAAGCAAAGATCTTACCCCCTCTCCCATGCTTACGTAAGCATTGGTACATATGTGCTTTTTTTAATGTATTTTAATTTTTATTGTTTCATGAATGATGACGTAATCACCATCCCCCCACCCCATGTCATCGTAATTAAGCAAAGTTAAGACTCCCCATCCCCCTTTAGTGCTTACGTAATGATGGCCCCTACCATAGCACGGGAAATTATTAGATTTTTCTACACTAATTAGAGACTCGGGTCGAATTCAATAAAAACGATAATTTAAATTAAATTATTCATTTCACTCTTTGACAATGTCATTTATTGTCTATGGATATTTTGGAATATTTAAGTGTTTACATAGATCAGAAACAAAAAAAAAGGTAAAATGAAGATTAAATATAATTATACATTTCCATTGAATTCATATAAAGATAGAAATTGATACAAAACTACGAAAAAAGTTACATCTCTTATCTCTACTAATATTATGGCTATGGAAAAATATAATTGTTTGTTTGCATTGAATTGACTATTCTGAAATTTTTTTTCACTGTTGGGAAGCTACACCCTCTCGTGTTATTATAGGCTATGGTTTTTAAAATATCATTTTTACACCAAAAACTAGTGAGATATAACCTTTTTCGTCGAAATACGTCACTCAGAAGTATCGAGAAGTAACATTTTCGATAATAATAAAACACAAACTCACCTCCGAGAGCATCTAACATGGATGACCAGGAGAACTATGCCGAGCAACAGACATAGTGTGCCAACCACAACATATGCCACACCGAGGAATGGGTTCTTGCCACCCAATAAAGAAGTAGTCGATATTATAAACGATTTGGTGCCATCGAAGTCTGTCACGGGATAATCTGATGTATTGAAAAAAAAAACAATTGAATTAAACAAAAAATCTTACTTAAGAGTTTATTTATACTCTATTATACCATTTGGAATCAATTTCTAGTTCATTCTATCTATATAAAAAAATATTTGAATGTTTCAATTCTGTTAATTTTTAATCTCGACTGATTTTGATGAAAATCAAAATCATCATCAAGCTGCCCTTGTCCCTGGAGGGTCGGCACAGTATGTACTACTTTTCCACACATCTCTATCAGCCGTCATATCTGAATCCTCTCCTTTTACACAATCCATCTAAACTTTCTTCGGTCTTCCTCCACCTTAATATCCATTCATACTTAGTATTTGGTGAAAATCAAAATATCATAAAAGTTTTTGCTTGCAAATTCACTCAACATTATTTTTAATATTGAAATTTATCCCATTATTTTCTTGTATTTCTCAATTTCTTATTCTATTATTACTAAATACATACAAATACAAAATTAAAAAAGAAAACTCACTATATTCAACTCGCAACAGATATGGTCCCTTAACAAGTCCGGTACTGAAGCCGTACTGAGAGTGATCAACGCGTCGGTACAACTTCCTAAACGTGGGTAACGCGGCCGTGCGCATCCACACTATTAAATCTTCATTCTGTTACAAATACATTTAAAATTAAGATTTAAAAAAAAACTGATATTAATTTACAAAAGAGGAGACACACATAAAGAGAATATTATCCCTTCCTATGCATCCCCCTGTTCATCAAGTCCTCTTACCCTTCCCATCCTTTCCTAATAAGAAAAGTGTAGGAAGGGAAAGAGGATTAAAATTAGGCCTCCAGAACGCACATTCATCAAAAAAAAAACCGGCATATCTAATATGCATATTCTATATTATTCACCAACAAATAATTTTTATTTACATTTATTTCCAATGTACCTGTCATTAATTATCTTTCAGCATTAAATTATCATGAATTTATGAGGTACTAGCTTTAGCCCACGACTTGGACCGCGCGAAATTAAATTAAGAAATATTATAACTTATTGAGTACTCTAGACCAGTGGTTCCCAAAAGTTGCCTGGGCTACGACCCATCTAATGAAAGTTTAACAACTCAGGACCCACCTCTAGGAAATTTTACCGTTACCGATATGAATTTTCATATCGGTAACGGTTTTGAACTGGAGTTTTCAAATAACTTTTTTTTTATTACTTAATTAATTAATTACACCGAAAAAAAGGTTATTTCAATGGGAAGGATGAAATTGTGTCCTGTTTTTCGCCATTACACAATCACACACATTACAACATCTATCCATCTAAATTTTCATATACATAATATTAGTAATATATACTTCACCTGAAAACCATTGTTATCAGTATTGTTAAGATCCAATTGCCAAACTGGACGCCGCCAGTTCACAGGTTTTGTGAAGTTTGCAAATGCTAAAAGCGAAGAAAAAAACACAATAAACCTTTAAGATGATTGCTAGATCATAGTTTACACAACTGAAAATCGGAATTGTATCCAATGAAGAGAGATTTAAGAATATTTAATACTGTTACCAGTTTTCAAATCTCCAGGTGGATTACGGAACTTGATATCTTTGTCTGATGTCCATGCAATACCTGTCCGTAACACGGGCACATCAATGTTCCAATCCAGAGACTGCACCATTAGAGTATCTGAAAATAAATAGACTTATTGAAAAACAATCATTTCTTTCTTCAAAACACCAAGTATATTAAACAATAATAGAATTAGCCCTTATTTTATTTGTATAAGTAAAACATAAAATGCTATGAACATTTGTTATACAAAATAACAAACAAATGTTACATTACCCAACACACCACTTTTATATTGTCAACTTTATAAAATTAATACCAGGAAATAAAAATAGAAACGCACCATTAAACATGGAATTAGCGATAGCACCACAGGGAGCAACAGGTTTTAGCTTGCCATCTTCATCTGCATAGCCAAATGGGTCACAATCGGATGATGGAGTCAATGATAACTGTCCACGAAGCTGACTATCATCCCTGTGGAAGGTTTTTACATATTTTAAACTGTTATAGTGTACACATCATCTATGCCTATAATAAAATTGGAGTGTCTGTTTGTAACATCGAAATAACCGATTTTTACTATGTGTGTATGAATATATATAAGGTACATACACAAAAATAACATTTATTACAATTTTTGTCTATCTGTTCCTGCTAATCCCTGCTATAGCTGGACCAATTTTGACAGGACTTTTTTTGGCAGATAGCTGATGTAGTAAGGAGTAACTTAGGCTATGTTTATTTTAGAAAAAATCATTTATTTTAGCAAAAGAACGCGCGGACGACATCGCGGTTGACAGCTATTATGTAAATAATTGTACTATCATTTTCATCATTTTTCTCATGTGAATAGCAAACAACAATTTTAGTCCTCTTTCCATTTCCACCCTTTTTTATAAGGAAAAGATAGGCAGGAGAAATGGATTAGACACAGAGAGAGATGACATGTAGGATGGGTCACATTTTATCTTTCTGTGCATCCCTTTCCTCATATATTAAAGGTAGGCTGCTTCCCTATTTCAGCAAATCCAGATGGCTGCTTGCTGGTATGCAGCCTTATTATAAACAAAATTACTTTTCTATTTTGTAATATAATAACAACTAACATGATTTTATATTAAATTTGCACTCATCAGAATTTTGCAGTTTGTAAATATCACCATGAAATTCCAAACACTAGTTTTAAAACAAAATAGGTATACCTGGATTTAACATATCTCCTGTGATTCTGGTAGTAGTTGCTAAGGCCATAGTAAAAGTAAACATCTCTTTTGAAGTCCTCAGTCAAATTAAAGTTTATCTGACATATACATGAATCCATATCATTCTTCTTTATATATTCAGCGCAAGTTATGTTTTCATCAACTTTCATGCATTTTGTGTAGTCTATTACATGTTCTTTCACCTTTAATGTAAACATTATAAAATGAATTTAACATATAAATTGTAAACAATGAAAACCATAATCAAAACACATTTATTAATATATGTGATGCTACACTCTTTGCAGTGTCTGCTATACAGCTTTAGAGTAATTAATACTGCTATTTCCACATCATAACAAGAAGTATAAACAAAACTATATTTGTAACTTACCTCATCCGAAAAGTAGAGTAATCCAATTCCTACAGGAATAAAAGCTATTCCAATTACGAAAAACGTTGGCAAAACAGTTCCTGCAGTTAAAATCGGTTGCCATGCAGGCAAACGTTGTTGTTTAAACGCAGATTCTGCAGAAACATTTATTAATTGTTAGTCTTAAAATCAATAAACCAAAACCAGGTGACATTCCAATGCCATTTATTACCAGCTGGGCGTCTTGACTTCACGTTTTGATCCGATGTATCACTAGACGTAGCCATTGCATCAGCTTTTCTTGTTCGCACTGCTAAAATTGTTTATTTAAAATGATAATTGTTGATACTTTTGCCTTAATTTCTTAATCGATTACCTTTATTTTTGACATTTATTAATGTCAATTAAGTCAAACCCAGCTGTCAAAATCAAAATGTCACGACCGCGACGTTTAAAGAATAAATTTTCGGTTCATTCCAATAGGAGAACGCAATTTTTTAATAGACAAGATTGTGTTATTGATTAAATAACTGGAGTTGATTGATTTCTAAAGTTTTTAAAACTTTGAAAAACACGCATTTACAAGTAAAATATTTCAGTGTGTTAATTTTTTTTATTTGTTCAAAGATTCAATCTTTGTTAGTACTTGTTTAAGCACATCGCACATCACTATAAGCTGTCCTCCACTCCATCTGTCACATCAAGTTTATCGAATGTTTGGCAAATTGTTTTAGGATAATGAGTAATAGTGCTCGTTTACAGTTGGTTATTAGTATTTGAATTTACAACAAGGAAACTAAGCAAATACTATATTTAAAACACGTACACCCAGTAAAAACTTGAACAAACCCGTTATTATAGTGCGACAGAAGAGAAAATGGCTAACGAAAACGCAAAGAATGTGAGTAATATTGTAGTTTTTTTTTTTGTATAATGCATCATAATGGCTATTATCATAAGGAAACTCGACTGTATGATGTTTGGGACTACACTATATATAAATAGGGATACATGAAATTATATATGATGGTATTCGTAACATTTTATTTTTATTCTCTTGGTAAATTAGATCTCGATACAGTTAGGGCCGGATGCGTGACAATCTAACAATGTTGACGTGCGCTGCCTGAATATTTATCGAATGAATGTTGGTAGAAACGTACTAAACTGGGTCATATGTCTTTTACTGTAAACTTAAATGCTTACGTATTTCTTAGCTGTATGTAGACGTTTTGCTTATCGGAGCTCATTAAGCGTAATAAGTTAGTAAACATAGTCCGTGACTCACTAGTAATCATGTTTATGATTTTCAGATATAAACTTTATTAGTCACGAAACTACAGAAATAATTTCTAAAGAGCATTGTGCAATGAACTGTTTAATATCCTTAAAAAAACCTATTAGGAAGGTAGCTGGAGACACCTTAATTAGTAAAACATTTAGAATAAGTGTAAGGCAGAAACCTAAGTTTAAGCATCATGTATTTCATGTCTATATTTTCTTAAACAGTTTGCAAACTTGGAGACACCTGGTTATGTAGGTTTTGCTAACTTACCGAACCAAGTGCATCGTAAGTCAGTAAAGAAGGGCTTTGAATTTACTTTAATGGTGGTTGGTGAGAGTGGTCTGGGGAAATCAACCCTTGTAAACTCTCTATTCCTTACTGACTTGTATCCTGAACGTGTCATCCCTGATGCCACTGGTAAGTATTAATTTAAATATATTTTGAAGAATAAAGTAAATAGTCTATTTCTAAAGTATTGTGTACAATCACCTGTTTACAATGTTATTTACAAGTATTGCTTTCAACCACATATTGCTTTACATCACATAACAAGATCAAGAACTTTATTCCATGTAAAAAAAATAGCTCAAATTACTATATGTACTCATGAATATCTTTATCCTTACTAATACTATAATATAATATTATAAATGCGAAAGTAACTCTGTCTGTCTGTCTGTCTGTCTGTCTTGCTTTCACACAAAAACTACTGAACTGATTTCAATGTAATTTGGTACTTTGATAGCCTAATGCCTGAGAAAGGACATAGGCTACATTTCATTGCGAAAAAAGGGTTGTAAGTGGTTGAAACCAGTGGTTGGTGGGTGAAAAAGTGGGTTAGAATGTAGCATGGAAATATTGTTATTTTTACAGATAACTGAAAACTTTTTTTGGTGGTATATGGATATAAATATATACTCCATTCAAAGTTTGTTAAAATTGTATCCTCAAGAGTGTCAAACAACACAAGGGATAGGGGATGAAAGTCTGCATGGAAATGTTATATGTCAATGTTTTAGAAATATATTATATGATTCTAATCTTAACAAGCACAGAACACATGAAGATCCACGCATACGGAGTGGGAGGCAAAAGCCAGTAATATTATAAATGCGAAAGTTTAGATGGATGTTTGTTAGATTTTGTTGGCTAAACTGCTGAACGGATTTTGATGAAATTTGGCCTAGATGTAAAGGCTAGTCTGAAAAAACACATAAGCTACTTTTGATCCCTGAAATAGTTATGGTTCCTGTGCGATACATTTTTTTTTTCATGTTATAATTCTACAAAGGTTCAACATATCTTATTGA
The DNA here is from genome assembly GCA_011763625.2 of Papilio bianor. Taxonomy (NCBI): domain Eukaryota; kingdom Metazoa; phylum Arthropoda; class Insecta; order Lepidoptera; family Papilionidae; genus Papilio; species Papilio bianor. Next base: position 3,998,774 of record JAAOEG020000014.1, on the reverse strand, counting down.
AATTTGGCACAGATGTAAAACAAAGTCTGGAAAAACGCATGGGATACTAAGTTTTATTTTAATTCCGCGCAGACGGAGTCGCGGGCGACAGCTAGTAGTAAAATATTCTATCAATATTACTTAACGCAATGTATGTGCTTAAGTTACAGACATTGTAAGATTGATGGACATCTGAGATCTATTTATAAATTTGTTATCTTTGTATATGCTTTGAACAATGCAGCAGTCAGTATTATGATGCTAACATATGAGAAAGTAGTTTGTATATTTCTGTAAATGGCCACCCTTGGCCTGTCCTATGTCTATTTTTGAATGATTTAATTAAAAGTTTGCTAGGTCTGTTGAAGTGTGATGTTCTAAATAAATTATACATTTTATTCTGATTACTACATTATTATAACTTGTCTATCCTACATACATAAACATGATTAATTGATCTTCACTAATAAAATCTAGGACATCTAGTTGATGATGAAGACTAATGTGAAATGCAAAATATAAATTAATCTCTAATCCTTACTAATATTATACATGCGAAAGTAACTCTGTCTGTCTGTCTGGTTTAACTCCTAAACTACTCAACTATGTTAAGAGATAACAGCTGAAAACTGTTTTGGTTGTTATATCGATATAAATATATACGCCATACAAGTTTAATATAATTCTACTAGCTTTCGCCCGCGACTTTGTCCGCGCGGAATAAAGAAAAACTCAACAGATTATTACTGATTATTGATTTATAACAAAATTTACTATTATCAAATTTTTATTCATACTTAATCATATACAATATTACGTTTAGCTATCATTTGTGTTTTATTATTCCGTCAGATGCGATATTGTAATACCACGTTTTATAGTTACTGACTATATTTATTTTTGATGACAGAGCAGAAAATAGTTTAAAAAAAAAGTGGGGTAAAAAGTATCCTATGTCCATCTCCTGGTTTTAAGCTACCCCTCCACCAATTTTCAGCCAAATCAGTACAGCCGTTCTTGAGTTATAAATAGTGTAACTAACACGACTTTCTTTTATATACATAGATTATCAAGTTAAAACAACAATGGGGAATGGGGATGATAGGCTGTATGGAAATGTTTTAGAAATATCATATTAGCTGATTCTAATCCGAACAAGCTAGTTTATGTCTAAATCTAGTTATGACTATATTACAGTATTGTTGCTAAAATTGTATTGAAATTATTAATTATTTTAATTAAAAAAATATTACTTTATCCTGTTACCTATTTAATCAAAGGTTCAAAACTGACTGTTACTAATATTTTTTAGAGAAAACAAATCAAACTGTAAAATTGGATGCATCAACTGTGGAGATTGAGGAGAGGGGAGTTAAACTCAGATTGACTGTTGTGGACACACCTGGCTATGGTGATGCTATTGATAACACTGATTGCTTCAGAGTAAGTAAAACTAAACATTCAAGACCAAGTGTAGACTTATAATCTGCAGGTCCTGGTTCAAATCCCGACATGTACCAATGTGTTTGTCGATTTTTGAACATCATATGTACATTTACCCGATGTTCTTATGGTGAAGAAAACATCGTAATGCATCCTGCACATATCTGCGAAGAAATTCCAAGATGTGTGTGAAGTCAACCAACCCGCACTGGGCCAGCGTGGTTGACTAAGGCCTAGACACCCGAAATTAAAGCCCGAGCCCCTCAGTGGGGATGTAAAGTGAGCTGATGATGAAGTATATGACAACATACTAATACTATAAAGAGGGAAGATTTAACTGTTTGTTATTTTGTTTGTTTGTATTGAATAGGCAGCTAAACTAAAAACTGATTTAAAAAAAATCTCTCACTGTTAGGCAAATACACTATCCCCAGGTGTTGTTGACTATATTTTTAAACTATGATTTTGTTATTTTTGTGAAGACCAAGTCCTGGGCAAAAGGCAGTTCTTCAGTACAGTTCAGGCTACAAAATATAAGGTGTATGCTTTGGACATCAAATTTCAGTGTTAATTTGAAACTAATTGATAGATGTATATATTACATATTATATTGTATTATTCCTTCAATTTTGTTATACCAGAAGGTGGCGAAGTAGCAATCAAGCAAATGGTCATCTACCCCTCCTTATTCCTTATTAGAAACGGTAGAATGGGGTAGTTTTTTTTATGAAATGCTTGTTATTTTGTTACAGTCAATAATACAATATATAGATGAACAGTTTGAGAGGTTCTTGCGTGATGAGAGCGGCCTCAACCGTAGAAACATCGTGGACAACCGCATACATTGCTGCTTCTACTTTATATCGCCTTTTGGACATGGGTAAGACACTTTTTTTTAGCTCTAGCGTAACCTGCAGAAGGACTGCTATGTCTTAGAACATTTTATGTCGCTATTATGTCAAAATGTGTCAGAAATAAACCTTTAACAGTGGTAGAGCCCGCTTTAACATCTTCGCAAGAATGGGCCGGCTTGCCCGGTGTAATACCACGACCACGCAGAAGACAGGCGTGAAGTGGAAGCTTTCCGCTTTTCACTTGATGAGTGTGGTATCGGAGGCCTAATTTTAGTCTTATTTATGCCACCCTTATCTTACAAGGAAAAGATAGGAAGCAGAAGTGAATTTGACAGAGGAGGATACGAGGAAGAGGAAATATTCTCTTTCAATGCGTCTCCTCCTCCATCGATTAAGGCTAGGCACGCATCTGCTCATTGGCATCATTTGCTATAAGATAGAATAAGATATAAAAAAAAAACAATAAGTTTCTACTGTCCCAAACATGGATTAAAATACTTTTGTTTGTTTTTGGAGAGTTTATTTATATAAAAGATGGCTATTATAACATGTATATATTGTGTCATTGGTAGGGTATTGAATTCTAAGTCTTCAATTAAGGTCAATTGAATAAAAGTTGAATGTAGGTTAAGGTCTAAAGGTAATCCGATATATGCACCATTGTAAGCGATATTAACACATTCAAGGTTTGTTTCCAAGTTTGACTACATATAGTTTCTAGTTTAAATTATTGCTGGAGATTGCCCAGTACCTAAGTAGTTGTGAAATTTTAAGTTAGTATGTGGTTTTGTATGGATGTAATTTATTGACAAGTAGGGTGGCATTACATTAGTCTTGTTCTGAGTGTCATAGAGTTTTTTTTATTTTTTATTAACAAACTAGCTGTCGCCCGCGACTCAGTCCGCGCGTTCTTTTTCTAAAAATTTTTCTGAAATAAATGTAGCCTAAGTTATTCCTTATTACATCAGCTACCTGCCACTAAAAGTCCCGTCAAAATCGGTTCAGCCATTTCAGAGATTAGCCGGAACAAACAGACAGGCAGATAGACAGACCAAAATTGTCAAAAACTTTTTTGGTGTATGTACCGTATATATAATCATATACATGTAGAAAAAACGGTTATTTCAATATTACAGACACTCCGATTTTATTATATGTGTAGATAGAATTATTTTGTTTTATTTTCTCTTATCTATACATATAATAAAATTGGATTGTATGTTTGTAATATTTAAATAATTGTTATTTAATACATGTATATGAATAAATCAGTACATACACCAAAATAACATTATTTACAATTTTCGTCTATCTGTCTGTCCGTCTGTCTGTCAGGCAGATAGCTGATGTAATAAGTGGTAACTTAGGCAACGTATATTTTAGAAAAAGAATGCGCGGACGGAGTCGCGGGCGACTACTAGTCTGTCACATAATCACCGAAAATTTATTAGAAAGTCGAACACTACTAGAAGTATATATTACTTTGTAGGCTGAAGCCACTGGACATTGAGTTCATGAAGCAGCTTCACAACAAAGTGAACATTGTGCCTGTAATCGCTAAAGCCGATTGTCTGACCAAGAAAGAAGTGCAAAGACTCAAATCTAGAGTAAGTACATAATTATAATCTTTGATACATATTTTACTTGTGTTTAATCTTTGACAGTTTTATAGAGCAAAGAGTAAGAGGTTCACTAGAAGTGACAAATATTAAAAATATTTATGTGAAATAGGTAATGGAAGAAATCGAACGAGAAGGCATCAAGATATACCCGCTGCCGGACTGCGATAGTGACGAGGATGAAGATTACAAGGAGCAGGTAAAATATGTCAACCATTTTTATTTCAGTACTAGCTGTTGCTCGCGACTCTGTCCGCGTGGAATTATTAAAAAAACTTATTTAGTAACACACATAGGCTATGTGTTGTTTCAGCCCATGTTCTACATCTGTGCTAAAATTCTAAAAGATATGTTGAACCGTTGCAGAATTATCGAATCAACATGAAAAAATAAAGTTAATGTATCCCACGGGAACCGTAACAATTTCCTGGATTAAAAGTATCCTAGTGTTCTTCCAGACTATCCTCTATATTGCAATATTTCATCGACATCCGTTCAGCGGTTTAGGCTACAATGCTCCATCCACTTACAAAAACCTATCCATCTAAACTTTCACATTTATAATATTATTAGGATCTCTTTTTCCAACATTAAATAAAAACTAAATAACTACAGCGACTATTTGAAATTATTAATATCCATATTGTATTCGATTTTTAGCCTAAACTAGAGTAAATCGTAAGAGATGGTCAACACCGAAATAATACAAAATGTAAACTCTCTGTTAGCATTCGTAAAGTTTAATAATCCATTTTTTTTAATTAATCGTGATTTGTTAACTTTTCCCACTTACAATTGTGATATTTAAAGGACTTCCTTAGTGATCAATTGATATATTAGTGCGTTTGTAAGATGCGAGGTATTCTATAGATTTAGACGGGTGTAAAATAGGTCTGAAGCGGCTCAAAGTTCATGACACAGACTTGAACTTTGAGCTGCGACTCAACCATAAATTGTCAGATCACGGCTCAATGCTATGGTAGAACTATATGACTACAGCTCGAAATGTATATAATGTGTATTAACACACTATCAATGGTTGTATAGGAATAAAAACTTAATTGCGTTTTTCTGTGATAGAAATGTTTTATTAAAATAACCATAAATTACATGACACTGTAGTTCCATCAAAGCAATTATTATAAATCTTACAAACCTGTGAAAGAAACAACATTTAAAGCTATTTATTTATTCCTACTTTTATTAATTAGTTTGTTAAAAACAAAACAATTATGACACCGCGTGTTCTTAGAAAAAAAACAATAATATTGACAGCAATGACACTAATGACATCTAGGCGTGCGTTCAAGAACTATATTATATCTAGTTCACAAACTAAATTAAGAAACTATAAAACTAAATTAACTAAATTAAATATAAAACTAAATGAAGAATCATACATGAACTTCATTTACATGTATATAATTCTAAGCTAGTAAAAATTGAGCTCTATAGGTCAATGTTAGTTGAATAACCCATGGGTATAGGTACGCCAGCTGAAGGCGGCGGTGCCGTTCGCTGTGTGTGGTGCGGGGCAGCAGCTGGAGGTGCGCGGGCGCCGGGTCCGCGGCCGCCTCTACCCCTGGGGTGTAGTTGAGGTTGAGAACCCCGAGCACTGCGACTTCATCAAGCTGAGGACTATGCTCATGTAAATTACATACCAGACATCGTTTCAGACATTAGAACTTAAGCGTTCCTGTTTTTGGAGCAATTTCCAGTATTTCCTCTCTACTGCGATTCTCTTTACCTCCTGATACAGCAATACGTCTACTTTCTCTTTTGTATGTTGCACGTATTCTTGGTTTTCCCCTATTTTTTACCCTTCCATTGTTTCTTCTATTTTTTCTTCTATTAGTGTGAAATTAGTTAAAATAAAAAAAATATATATTGAATCAAATTGTTTAAACTTTCGTATGACATCATCATCAGCTCACTATACGTCCCCACCGAGGGGCTCGGAGCCTACCCCAAGTTAGGGGTGACTAGGCCTTAGT
>JAAOEG020000014.1:3807356-3821096 GCA_011763625.2 Papilio bianor | reverse complement strand
TCACATTTTGATTTTAAAATAACTCCAACAAGAATGACAAAATATTAATAAAAGTTTCGCACAAAGTTCCGGTCTGTTGATATGTAATTTGCCAGCGATTCAAATTGGACATGTCACAAACGTTTCAATTGCAATGCAATATTAAATTGATTTTAAACGATTGCTAATATTAAATTATATAGCCTACATTACATGGTTCAGCCTTCAACCAGTTTCTGAACATATTTCACAAAGACAGTCTTAAAGAGAACAAATCATAGTAACCTTTTTATGAACGTAACTATTAGCGTAACTAACGGATAAACGTAAAATTGACACAGTAATGGTGGAAGAAGATATGCATAAAAGTATTATTAATCATTTTTTTATAATTATGGATAGCAGTTGCCTGCCACTCTGTCCGCATTAAGTCCGGTAATAATAAAGAAGTAAGCCAAGGCTTCTGAGGGACCCGTCGAGCTTAACTAAGCGTAGTTACTCTTAAACGATGTTCAGGCTAAGTGCCACCGGCGCTCGGCCACAAGCTGTAAATGCCTTTTCAAGACAAACAGTGACAAGTCAGTCACAAAAAAATAACCTATGTATTCTTCCAGACTACGTTCTATATCTGTGCCAATTTTGAACAAGATCCAGGAATCCGTTCTGGAAATACCGTCTATAAACATCCATCCATATATTCGCATTCATAATATTAGTAAGAACAAAGATGGTAAAACTCCGACCAATAGTCGACCTAGTATAAAGATATGCCCTAACGGAAGAGACAAGAAAATGTTGTATAAAGTTATATAATTCCGTACTTCAAAAAGAGATTTCATTATCAACTTTTTATAACTCATAACGGTTGTATTGTAAACGGTATTGTTGTTATTTCAACCAAGATCTTTTGTAAACTTGTATTATTCTTTGAATTAGTCTCGGAGTTATTTCGTTTTTTTTGGTCAAATTATGTTTTTAGTCTCGTTATTTTAGAATACTTACCAGCTTACTTAACTGCCACAATAATTATCTTTACAAATTATTATAATTAATATTTTTTTCTCTCCTATGCACTAACATGGACGCTTAAGAGTATCAGAAAATACAAGGAAACCATATTAAACGTACTAATATAATAAATGCGAAAGTTTAGATGAATAGATGGATGTTTGTTATTAGGTAACTCCAAAACGGCTATGGATCGGATCCGGATGAAATTTGGCACAAACATATCAAGAATAGCGCGTCATTATCATCATCAGAGACACTACAGCCTGGGCCTGAGCCTATTCCAGGATTTTTTTCCATGACTATCGATTTTGTGCTTTTTATTTCCAGCTCTTGACGCCGATATTTATCAGATCTCGTTCTACTTTATCCAACCAACTTAATTTCGCTGATCTACGTTCCTTTGGCTGACTCTCCAATTAACGCTTGGGCACTCTACAGTCACTCATTCTTGCTACATGTGCTGCCCCAAGTAGCCGACTAATTTTGATAACCTTGATCACATTTGTTTGTGTATAGGGTCCGCCATTGATCATAAATTGCGTAGTTTGGTCTATAAATGACAACTGTCTCACAAAGCTGTCATAACAATTCAGGAATTAAGATCTGGGAAAAGAATATTGCATAGACTACTTAATTTTTTTTTGTAACTCCACGCACGGATGACTTCCCGACCAGAACCTAGTAGAGTAAATAATAATTAGTGATTGGGCGTAGAGTACATATTATAAGCGATACATCCAATGGGACCTTTGGATAAATTTCTTATTCCAGAATCCACATAATCAAATAGCTAAAAAGTATATTCATATATAACTTCATTGTATAAAAATAAATCTGTGCTATAATTATCTATGTGCTGTAATTTCTTAGTATTCTTGGTATAAATAACATTCTGTGTGTTTTATTCTTCTCGATTTTTTCATACAAAACGTATTATTATACGCTTTTTTTAACCTGATCCATACATATATGTATTTAAAGCAATAAAGCGGGCGCACATCAAAGTAAATTGCATTTATAATTCGAACTGGACGACCTCTGTAGTGCGGCAGAATAAAAAACTTGGTTAAGAATGGTAATTTAAAGGCTATGAAATAAAGTCCAATAGCTTCATAAACCCGTAATTCTTCTCGCTATTAAGCTTACATTGGTTGGATACAAATCCGTTTTACATACATATTTATTACAGCCTACGAATTATAATATTTGTTATAATGGTCAACTTGGAGTAAAAATATGATTAGTAAGACACAACACTAATTACTAAAATCTCTATAAAACTAAAATGGAATGAGAAATTATCCAATTTTACGTAAGATATCCCGTTTCAATTAAGTTTATGTTTTTTAATAAAATATAAATAAATAATACAATTTTTTATTTTTATTTTAAGGATATTTAACTGTCTATCATGCACAATTTATTTCATTTAGCTAGCGTCTTTATCTTCTGAGCTATTCAAACTTTCTTAACCGACACTTTACTTTTGCTCGTGGCTGTATTAAGAAGTATTCACTCTTGATATTTTCAATTATTAAAATCTGCAAACCGCAACGTAGGGTGCGTAGTCTTATAAACAAATACAGAAAAAACATGCTATGGTCACTGACATTTAAGAATATTCTCGAACGAAACCTGATCACAAGTTTGTTCAGAAATTCACGGAAGCCAAGGACTTTTGTCTTTTATTTTCATATTTCATTACTGGAACTTGAACTACATATCCTTTAATGATGTAGGTAAGTAAACCGCAAATTATATTGTAAATACATTTTTTTTGTGAAGAACTTTTTGTAGATATTTAACTGTCCAGGAATGTCTGTAATGACTAGTCGGGATCGAATGAATATGAACGTACTCGTATAATACTTCCATTCATTCAATACTTGCTTTTGCCGACATGCCTTAGCGATTTTGTCGTTGAAGAATAAAAAAAAAATTAGAATCAAACAATACCGTCACGTGGATCACGTGGATCACCATCAGATGGATATTTCTCGCCTAAACTGCTAAACGGATCTCGATGAAATTTGGCATAGATGCAGAGAATAGTGTGGAAGAACACATAGGCTACTTTTAATCCCGGAAATAGTTACAGTTCCCGTGGGATACACTAATTTTTTTTTTCACATTGACTTAATAATTCCGCAAAATAACTTAGTGAAATTTGGCACAGATATAAAACAAAGTCTGGAGTAACATATGGGATACGGTTCATCCCCGAAAAACGACAAATTCCCGAGGGTTACGTAATTTATGCTTATATATTTACTCGATAAGTCCCCAATGTCTTAACAAATCTTATTGAAATTTTGTACACTGAAAGTGAAGTGAAGATAGTATGGAAGAACACGAAGGCTACCAGTTAAGTTTTTTATAATTCCGCGAGAACAGAGTCGCGGGCGACAGCTATATAAAAACAGTATTTCTTTATACGAGAACAACTTCTTCCTTTGTTGTCTTTTTCAGTTTTTGTTAATTTACCACTTAGTTGATCCTATTCAGAAACTAAATATATTTCTCAGTTGACGAACGCTGAAACTATGTACACGCAACTATGTAATGTAGGCTATATAATTTAATATCAGCAATCGTTTAAAATCAATTTAATATTGCATTGCAATTGAAACGTTTGGGACATATTCAATTTAAATCGCTAGCAAATTACACATCAACAGACCGGAACTTTATGCGTAACTTTTAATATTTTGACATGCGTCCGTCTTATAATTATTTAGTAATAATGATTTAGTATCGGATATAGAATTTAATTGAAAATGTAATATATTTGAAATACACATATATAACGGTACATATTTTTATATAATAAGGTGGCAAACAGTAAACGGCTACCTGAATTCGCATCCGCAATCTACATCCGCAATTGCAAATGCTGCCTACCTTTAATTTACGGTAAAAGAGTTGCATATAACTATAAAGCTTCCCCTTTCTTTACGTCACCTCCTACATTAAAATCCCCTACCTCTTCCCATCCTTTCCATTTAAGAAAAGGGGGGAAAGGGAAAGAGGACCAAAACTATGCCGCCGGCACGCATACTTATCAGATGAAATATGGATTTGCTTCCATTTCACGCCTGTCGTCGGTGTGGTCAAGGTAAAGGGCGAGCCAGCCAATTTGTTGAACAGATGTTGTTATTACTCGCCAGCAATAACAACATCCTTATTTTATGGTCAACCTGCACACGACGGCGAAGAAATTTAAAGATATGAGTGAAGTCAATACACACTGGGCCAGCACGGTACAATATGACCTAGTCCTCTGTTGTTTAGACTCTGAGCCCCTTGGTGGGGATGACGTTATATGAGCTGAGGACATCGTATGCTTGGATGTAAAAATATATAAATAAGTACACACACAGAAGGCAGGCGTGAAGTGGAAGCTATTCCGCGTCTCGTTTCATGACTGCCGGAAGACTAAAAGTCTTCTTTCCCTTCCCATCCTTATCTTACAAGGAAAGGATGGAAAGGGTAAGTGGACTAGACGGAGGAGAATACGCATAGAAAAAGGAAATATTCTCTTTCAGTGCGTCTCCTCCTCCGTCGATTAAAGGTAGGCAACGCATCTGCCATTGCGGACGTCTATGGGAAGCGGTCACTTCGCTATTTCAGCGATTTCAGGTGGCCGCTTGCTCGTTTGCCATATTGTAATGTAAAAATATGTATATGTATAATAGTATGTATTTATTAGTATAAAAATGATTGTGTCCGCATGAAACTATTATATAATAACATAATAAGTAGCCTATGTTTTCTTCTAGACTATTCTATATCTGTGTCAAAATTTAGTAAGGTCTATTAAGCCGATATGGAGATAGTTTCAGACAAACATCTAAACATTACAGTTTATGATATAAGTAAGATTCAAAAACAGCTGTAATTTACGCCGAGACTAAGTAATCGTTGATTGTCATAATTAACAATGTTACACTCGACCCTGCTTTGTTACCGCATCCGAACATTTCCGTTTGTATCTAGTGAAAGGTCAACTAAGAATATTTGTCTCCGTGTCCGCAGTCATGTTTATTGCTCATTTCACTTGTTACGTATGACGCAAACACATTGACCTTGAAATAGAATTATTGTTTTTTTTTTTAAATACGAGCAAGCGGCCACCTAAAATCTCTGAAATAGCGAAGTGACCGTTGCTCATAGACATCCGCAATTGCAGATCCGTTGCCAACATGTAATCGACGGAGGAGGAAAAACACTGAAAAGGAATATTTCCTCTTCCTATGCGTCCTCTCCTCCGTGAAGTCCACTTCCTCTTTCCATCCTACTCTTATAAGAAAGGGGTGGGAAGAGGAAGAGGACTACTATTAGGCCTCCGACACCACACTCATCAGACGAAATGCGGAATTGCTTCCATTTCACGCCTGTCTTCTGTGTGTTCGTGGTATTACACTGGACAAGCCGGCCCATTCGTGCGAAGATGTTAAAGCGGGCTCTACCAATGTTAAAAACTGTTAAGACACAAGTATAAGGAAAATTAAGAAATAATACTTCATGACTCTTCTACACCTTTACGACATTCATTTGTTTGACAACGGTTCTTTTTCAGACCTCTACAAGACAAAATGACTTTCGATTAGCAATATCACTAGTATAGTTAACAAAATGTGTCAGAACATAATGTAATGTATAGGAAAAAATATGTAACAAGCACGTGACTTATCTTGAGATATTGTCAGTTCCATACATTTTCGAACTTCGTTATGGAATCGCTACGAACCGAATGGATATTAACTAAAGGGGCTTATTACTATTGGTTATCACATAGAACATTTTAAAGTATTAACCTTAAGCCCTGTCTTATTTAATTCTAATATTGATTTGTTATTATCTATCTTATCTTTAATTCCTTTCCAAAATAATGTTGTTTAATGTGAGAACACTTTTAAAAATTACTCGATTTTACAACATCAATTTCTTAGGGACGTCGAAGACAATTCGAGTTGATTGATGTGTATGAAGCATGGAATTTTTGATTGTCGCAAACGCCTTGAAATCAGCTCCACCGTCTCGTATTCATAGCTCGTTAAGTCGGCGCCGAGTACTGCACAACATAATGCATTGCAATGGACTGCCTGTGAAATTACATTCCACGAGAGTTTACACACCCGAAACATTAACATAAAAACATGTACTTAGTTTCAACAAATACGGTCACGTTCGTCATAATTTTTTTTAAAACAAAATAAGTTTAATACTATAAGAAACATGCCCGTCACTATTACAAAAATACTACAATTTTCGCAAAGTTCAGGTATTTCAAAATAGTAATTTCTGAATAATTTAAAAATGGATTCAATTCCATAATTTATCTACAATTTAATTAAAACGTATCTAATGTAGCACATTTTTTTAAATATTCTATTAACGAAGCGCAATTAGTTTATCTTTCTAGAAAAATTCTATTTTGACAAGGCGAGTCGAGTCACGCGATGCGTTAAAGAAACGACTGCCAAGTTGTCGGCGTATTGAGGAAATGATCGTGAAAACGAAAGCAGCGATAACTGGCCGACAATTACGTGCGTCTCGTACATTCGTGTTCAGAGATACGTTTCATTGATACATTTAAAATTTTATAGCTTTATTTGCAATACATTTTTAAATAAACCATCTTACTTTTTACTAGTTTATAATATCAAAATGAATCGCAAACTTTGTTGGTAAGCGCATAACTCTACAATACCTAGCCAATTTGGCCAATTCTTTTTTTTAAATGTTCGTTGAAGTCCAAGGATGGTTTTGGTGGTTTACTCTGTTCTGTGGTAATAATCGCCGGGTATACCCTAAAGATAGCCTTTTTCTTTTTCCCATACAAACGATCTCTAACTAAAATGTAGATTCAATTTGAAATTTAATACGATATACATTTTTAAATAGCAGAATAAGTATAAAAAAACTACAAAATTAAAGAATCGACTGTTAGGCTTTATGTAATTCGCCAAGTGAGCTAGTTTACTAATAAATGCGAATGGTCAGATAAATGGGTGGATGTTTATAAGAATCTATCAACGGATCTCGATAAAATTTGGCACAGATATAGAATATACAACAAGCTTGGAAGAACACGTAGGCTACTTACAATTTTTTTAATAAAGGTAATATTAACTCTCCGTGCGTCTCCTCGTTTGTCGATTAAAGGTTGGCAACGCATCTGCAACTGTATATGTCTATGAACAGCGGTCACTTCGCTTTTTTTGCGAATTCAGGTGGACACTTGCTCGATTGTCACCTTTCGGTATAAAAAAATCGTCCGAACAGAGTTGGGGCTAAAACTTATTTTAGAATGAGATTTTTTACGAATATGCTTAATATTGAAAATACACAAAATAACCTTTTGTAATTATTTATTGTGACAAAAATCTAGTGATGTTTTATGTACTATTTTAAGAATAGCATGAAATTTAGATAATGAATTCTTGCGATTTCCTTACTGTTATGTTATTATCTACTGTAATATTGTTATTTTGTAAAAGACAGAATGTGCGATTTCTTATAACTATAGATGTGGCTAGGCACTGAATATCATCTTATTTTATAAATATTGTCTGTTAGACGCGGGAAATTAAATAAAAAAGATGGCTTCCAAATTATTTATACTAGCCGAAAGTGTTCACTAAAATTTAGTCTTCCTATTTTTATTTACAGACAAGCTGTCAGCCGCGACTCCGTCCGCGCGTTCTTTTTAGGAAATAAAAGAGTTTTTCTAAAATATATATAGCCTAAGTTACTCCTTATTGCATCAGCTACTTGCCAATAAAAGTCCTGTCAATATCGGTCCAGCCATTTCAGAGATTAGCTGGAACAAACAAACAGACAGACAGACAGACAGACGGACAGACAATCCAATTTTATTATATGTATAGATTATAATGACAAAAAATTAAGATCGTGAATCTTATCCCATTGGAATTAGGTCAACTTTATAAGTCTAGTCGTCATAAAAGCTTTTTCATATGCCATTTAAACTTTTCTCACGAACATTTTCCACGCATTCGAGCTCATGGTAAATCATAACATGTAATTATATATAATTAAATTATTATTGCAATATATTGCAATTTCAATGTCATTGCGAAAGCCCACTACATACGTTCAGCTTTAACTGAACAGTGGAACTGATGAAGCTTAAGCCGCTAATGTGCAAACCAATGTAAATGTCATATGTTTTATATAAGAAGGAACAAAATAAACTATGCCACTTAATGTCAATGATTAAGACATTTTTTAATTTCTGTCTTTGTTGTAAGAGAAGGGGGCCAAACGAGCGACGCGACGCAAATGAGCCCACCACCAGCAACACTGCAATACCAACTCAGTTTTAATCAGTGGTAGACCCCACTTTAACATCTTCGCACGAATGGGCCGGCTCGTCCGGTTTAATAACACGACCACACAGAAAACAGGCGTGAAGTGGAAGTCATTCCGCGTTTCGTCTGATGAGTGTGGTGCCCGAGGCCTAATTTAAGGCTTCTTTCCCTTCCCACCCTTATCTTACAAGGATAGGATGGGAAGGGGAAGTGGACTTGACGGAGGAGGATACGCATAGGAAGATGAAACGTACTCTTTCAGTGCGTCTCCTCCTCCGTTGACTAAAGGTAGGCAACGCATCTGCAATTGCGGATGTCTATGGGCAGCGGTCACTTCAATATTTTGGCGATTTCAAGTGGCCGCTTGCTCGTTTGCCACCTTGTAATATATTAAAACCAGAGGAACCACAGTGAACCGAGTGGTCGGCGCCCAGTTGGTCGTCCCAGGTTTCGCTGGAAAGATGAGGTGCTGAAGGATCTGCGGGAGCTACAAGTCCAGGACTGGGTCGGGATGGCGCGGGATCGGGAAAAGTGGAGACTTTTGTTGTCGGAGGCCAAGACCCACTTCGGGTCGATGCGTCACCCTAGTTAGTTAGAGGAACCACATATGTGTTTTTTATATATAATATATTACAAGATGGCACGGATACGCAAAGCAGGCATCTTACAAAAGATAAGGTGAGAAGGGAAAGAAGACTAACTAATTTTAGCCTTCTTTCCCTTCAGTACCACACTTGTCAGATGTAATGCCTTCCACTTGACGCTTGTCTTCTGTGTGGTCGTGGTATTACACCGGTCGAGCCGGCCCATTCGTGCGAAGATGTCAAAGCGGGCTTTACCACTGTTATCTCTTGCGTTGTGTGTGTGTCTATTTTGAGTTTGTCACTTTAGCGGCAATCTCTGAACAGCTTAACGTTCGTACGAAACGATATTTACAAAAATTCAAGTCTCTATATCGAATAGCTTGGGCTGTGCGTTTGATCATTTATCTGTCAGTTTCTTTTTTTATGCATATAGCAAATACTTTATTTAAAGTGTTTATTAATAAAAAATACGACTTCATGGCATATGTTAAATTACATAATAACCAAATTAACTATTGTCATGTTGGAATAGGCAGAATAAAAAAGTAGCGTTAAGCTTATCTTAGCAGTTTATCTCTAACTTATCTTTAACTAGAATAAACCTCACGATTCGCTACCAAAATGTTTTATAACGCTGTTATGATTTAAATACTAGACTTTAACGCGTATTTATGTCTAAATATATAATTACGATCTAGATTTATTTGGACGTGCGTAATAAAAAATGTATAAAAAACCTTAAAAGTAACGTCAGATACACCTATTACTTAATAAGGTTGTAGACATTACGGATTTCCTTAATATTAGTAACAAAATAGTACTCGACATTTCATTTGGCACGCCGGTTCACAAAATAGTCGTAAGTTCGATGTGGCAAGTCAAGTTCCTCGTACAATATTATACTCTTTGAAGGTAACAAGCAGCGATTGTCGTTTGTTATAACTTCCATTCCCGCATCCGATACAAATAATCTATACATATAATTAAATTGGTGTGTCTGTTTGTAATATTGAAATAACTGTTTTTACTATATGTGTATGAATATATATACGGCACATACACCAAAATATCATTTTTTACAATTTTTGTCTGTCTGTCTGTCTGTTTGTACCGGCTAATCTCTGAAATGGCTGGACCGATTTTGACGGAACTTTTGTTGGCAGATAGCTGATGTATGTAATAAGGAGTAACTTAGGCTACGTTTATTTTATAAATATTCTATGTTTTAGAAAAAGACCGCGCCGACGGAGTCGCGGGCGACAGCTAGTTTTAAGTAACAACTCACCCTAACATATTATATTATAAATGCGAAAGTTTAGATGTATGGATAGATTGTAGATAACTCCAAAACTCATAGATAAAGAACACTTAACTCCCTAGAACAGTTGTAAATATATACTACGAATTTTTCATGTAATTATATCTTGATAATGACTGCTTCATATTAAATTTATAGAAATAAAACTTATGCCTCCAAAGCTGAGGGTAACAACTAGTTTTAATGACAGAAAACAAGTACCCGTAGAGCCGGAACTCGTTCGTACAAAAGACTTCAACGCGTCGTCGTCTCGTGCGTAAATATACGTTTCGATCTAGATTGCCTCCAACTCCGTATTTCATTTTAACTCGTTATCGGAATTTGTCTACATAATTTTAATGTGCAATTACTCATTCGAGTAACTTCGATCTTGATGAATTGCGTTTTTTATAATACCTAAGCTAAGTAAAATAGATAAACAGACATTTTTATTTTCGTTTATCCATTTTAATAATTACTAGCTGTCGCCCGCGAAAATAAAATATTTTTTCTAAAATAAACGTAGCCTAAGTTACTCTTTATTACATCAGCAACCTGCCAATAAAAGTCCCGTGAAAATCGGTCAACCCATTTCAGAGATTAGCCGGAACAAACAGACAGACAGAAGACACTCCAAGTTTATTATATGTATAGACTAGCTGTCGCCCGCGACTCCGTCCGCGCGTTCTTTTTCTAAAATAAAATATTTTTCTAAAATAAACGTAGCCTAAGTTACTCTTTATTACATCAGCAACCTGCCAATAAAAGTCCCGTGAAAATCGGTCAACCCATTTCAGAGATTAGCCGGAACAAACAGACAGACAGAAGACACTCCAAGTTTATTATATGTATAGACTAGCTGTCGCCCGCGACTCCGTCCGCGCGTTCTTTTTCTAAAATAAAATATTTTTTCTAAAATAAACGTAGCCTAAGTTCCTTTTTATTACATCAGCTACCTACCAATAAAGTACCGTCAAAATCGGTCCAAGCCATTTCAGAGATTAGCCGGAACACACAGACAGATAGAAGACATTCCAATATTATGTATCGATTATGCGTGTTTTTACCGATATAATATACCCGATTACACTCCATTGAAGAAGAATCGTCTCTATCGGTTAAGTCGTTAAGATTCTAGACCGTCACAATGGAACTAACATACATACAAACCTACAGATAAAAACTAACTTACATACCCACAAAAAAATTAACCTCTTTATCAGTCGTGTAAAAAATATGTCTATAGATATACAGATGCATGCCATGCAATTCATTTATTTGTGTATGTTATATGAATCTTAAAAGATGTATTTAGTACATTAAATTTTAAAGATATCTAAAACCCAATCATTAGCACATCGACAACTCAACATGCTGGAGAATAATCGTTAAGAACAATTTATATATTTCAGAAATAAATTTAATTTATACTTACTAAGTTACTTCTGGTAATTTTCATTGATAACAAGTAATGTAGAGATTCTTTATCGCAAATCTAAGCGTTACCGGCACCTGCTCCAACAATATAAACTCGATGAACGCAATATTTCCAACTAAATATATTAATCTAATAACTTTATTAAAGGTCAGCGTCGGAAACCATAATTTCCATTGTTTCAGATCAATACACTTGATTGCCGAAACGTAACACTAACTACTTAAAAATATTGAGAACAAAAATTTGTACCGTGTAAATATATCACTGAATAAATGTACTATTATAAATAAAACATGAAATTGAATTACTTTTAATATAATCTAATATTATTCATACCAATTGTTAAAAGCTTTGTCTGAATTTGACCCTTAACATCATTTTTTTATCATGTGAGTTACGGTCGAAAAACGCGTGCGCATCTTAAAAATTCAAATAGTAACATTGCACTTGCCGCGTAGTTAATTCTTACCAATTACGACCAATCCAAAGCGGGGTGTATCATATATAAGGGAGCACAATGTGAGCAATCGACATTCCGACTTGGGAAGTGGTTGCAAATACACGTCGCTTAGGCGAAATTCTCGAGGCGAGTACTGGATTATCAGCAGCGCCTGCGTTAGTTCGTTTGAGATCTCCGTTACTTATAAAATAAAAACAGTAATCATGCAGTCTATGGTGAGTAAACATCATTATTGTCTATGCCCTAATATTTTTATCATCCATTGAAACCGAATTGCTTTTTTCGTAAACTTTTCCGTTTAATACTAAGAAAAAAATACTATTTAATTATCATACACCTATATTATATTATCCTATTTACTGTACGAGATTTCTCAAGTTATAATTAAATTCAAATTGAAGTTTTTCAAAAATATAGTAACACTTGCGAGAGAAAATAGCATAAATTTCACAGCCGGTAAATTAACTAAGCCATTACGAAAATTATAGAGACCCCGAACGATATTTGCATAATGTTATCACAACGACTTTAAACGTGTATTTAACAATCAATAAAATCTGTCAAATTGGCACTGCCTAAAGTATTCATAGAAATTTATTAAATCTAAAACCAATTGATTTAAAACTATCGATGTTTTTGCAAAATAGAAAGTCACTTCCTTTAATATCTTGACAGATTCGCTTTAATTTTATTACAAGGTCTATCTTGTTAATAAGAACAATGTAACAATGAACAGTTTCTATTACCCACGGATTGTCAAGTGTTTACACTTATGCTAATTAATCTTGTCTTTAAAACCTCCTTGCATTTAGACAATGTCATAAATTTGTTCATTCTTAAAAAGTGGTAATGCCATAATGGTAATATCATTATATTAAGGTATATGAAACTATGAATACATTTTAATTACAAAATCTCTACCAAAAATATGGCTGTAAACTTATTTAGATAAAAAAAAGATTAATACATTTTTTCTTTCCATACTTACTTACCTTAATTCGTTTAAACGTAGCCTAAGTTACTTCTTATTACATCAGCTACCTGCCAATAAAAGTCCCGTCAAAGTCGGTCCAGCCATTTCAGAGATTAGCCGGAACAAATAGACAGACAGACAAAAATAGTTAAAAATGCTATTTTGGTGTATGTATCATATATGTAATCATATACATGTAGTAAAAAACGGTTATTTCAATATTATAAACAGACACTCCAATTTTATTATACGTATAGATATTCATTTAATAATAAAATATTTCTTTTTTTGTTAATACAATTACTCAATGTATTTTTTTTTGTTAAATTTATAAGCATAATATAGAAACGATAAATAAAACATAATATCAATGACAATATAAACGCGTATCTGTGAACAATGGGCGGACGCGACACGCATCTTGAATCGGAATCCGTTTCAGTGGGCGGGAAAACATTTACACGCTAAATTGACTCATCAGTTAATAATTATTATTGGCGCCCGCTACATCATTCGTGTTAGGGATAACTATTTAAAATAAAACTCCAAAACCAAGTCATTTCAAGTCTTGTATATCTGTGTGAAATTTCACAGAAATCCGTTGTACTGTTCTATAAATACTATGAAAGATCCATCTAAGCATTACTTATATCGTTATAAT
>JAAOEG020000014.1:3559584-3569603 GCA_011763625.2 Papilio bianor | reverse complement strand
GAACAATCGGTCACTTGAGTTCGCCGAACAAACAACGCTGTCCATAAACATACACAATTACAGATACGTTACCTTCCATTAATCGACGGAGATTTTACAATCCTATGCATCCCCTCTTTTGCCAGTTCCATTTCCCATCCTTTCCTCATAAATACAATAAGGGGGTAAAGAACTAAAACTAGGTCTTCGACACGCAGACTCATCAGTCGAATCACGGGAACCGTTGTGAAAATGTCAGGTAAATATTAAAAAAACTTAGTATCCGTCGGGAACCATAAATATTTCCAGAAATATTAAAATTTCCGAAAATATTAAAAGTAGCCTATATGTTCTTCCAGGCTATCTTCTACATCTATGACAAATTTCATCGATATCCGTCCATCAGTTTATACGACAAACACTAACAAATTTTCATTGATCTAAACTTTCCCATTTACCTAGCTGTCGCCCGCGACCCTGTACGCGTAATAAGATAAAACATCATATATGCTATGTGTTATTCCAGGCATGACAAATTTTTTCGAGTTCCGTTCACCAGTTTATGCGACAAACTTTAAGAAACATCCATTTATGTATATATTCATCTAAACTTTCGCATTTACAATATTAATATTCAGATTAACATTAAGATTATGGCTGGAGTATAAAAAACACATAATAGGTATAATTAATTAATTTTAAGTCAGTTTAAATGGAATTGTTATAGTTCCATCTACATACATTATATGGAACCCCTTGAATCCCGGTTTGAAATTTTTTAACGCATTGATTGTTTTTACTTTGGTTGTAAATTCAAGTTTTTTTGTTTGTTTTTTTTTTCTAATTATCTTTCTATACTAGGAAATATGATTTTTAAATGTGTACACTCAATTTTTTTTCTAGGGTTTTAATTGATGATTTTGTTTATTGATATATCAGAAATAACAATACAAATAATTACACGAGAACCAATTTATGTATTCAATTAAAACAAAGCAGATGTGCCCGTAACCCTAATAAAAGCTATGCAAATTTAATCGGTTAATTCGCGTAAAAAAGAACGGCGACCCTCCCCTTATGACAATCCACGTATCCACCTGAACTAAGTAGCGTTATACTAAAAAATATCCCCCCAGGGGGTGAACGAGGGTAGGGAAGTAATTTAGGGTGATACATCCCCCTTTTAGTAATTACGGTGGGGGCGCACTGCGTACGCTTGAATGGCGGCCCGTAGAAACTTTGACGGGGAAATTCTTACAATACGACGGGTTGGCTTGAGTATATTTGTAGACGGTTGTATTTACTTTGGTTTGCATTTCCGTATCTACATACATAGATAGTTTTGTATTGTAATGACTGAAGAAAACAGTGTAAGTTTTATTTTTGTAGATTAAGTCACCTTACTACCTAATTGTAAATAGTACATCTGTAAAGGGGCTAGCTGAAAACCAGCGCAGGGACAGCGTTGACCGTCCCTGCTGAGCTTGTCACCTTTTGCCACATTTTTTGTACTACCTTAAAGTTTGTTTTTGTATTGGATTTGTCATGTGGCAGTTACCCCTAACTCAGGGTATGATCCGAGATCCTCAATAAGGACATATAGTGAGCTGATGAGTAAAAAACTATTCTATACCTGTAGAAATAATGCAGGCGACACACATAATTATATTCCTGTCTATATTCCTTACACATTATCGGCACGTATTCCGTTTGATAGAGTGCTGAAAATGGTTTCTTGCTACGGATAATAATCACTTAGCAAACATGTATATATCAAATGAGGCGGCTGCTTTGAACATAATTATATTTTTTCGACTACTATAATAATACTATACCAAAAAAAAATATCTTATGAAGTAAAATAATTTATGTCGTTTTGTAGTTAACGTAGTGTGTTTATTGTTTGAAACAAAAAATAATTTCTTTCATTCGATTAAAAAATTATATCACTTAATCGTTATCTCACATCTAATTAAAGTTTTAGCCTAATAAACCTTGAGAAAAATATTTTATATATATAAACTTTTATATTGATCACAATTTTGTTTTAAAAAGCAAGCATAGCAAAAACACAAGCTTAAAAGTAGAAACATAGTTACAGTTCGTAGAAATTCCATTGCCCGATTTGGTAAATTCATTCCTCGGATAAAACAATGAAGTGCGAGCGTGTGGTTCAAAGTTTGCTAATTAAATGTATCGAGCGTTTCATAAATATCAAATATATAGACCTTTAACTTTTTTAAAGAATGGTGATCTTTTTAAATTGAGTAATTTTAATTGTGTTAAGTGAATTATGTATCCGATCTTATTATCAGAACGCACTTATCTGTCAAATAGATGGCTTACTGGCCACTAAGACCTTTGCTTTTTTAATTTAGAAAAAAAGATATGTCAAAGAGAATCGCGCGGGAAATCAAAGAGTGAATAACGAAATGGAGTAGAGAAGTTTTATGAATACTACATATATAGTTTTGAAGTAAGTGTCTTAACGACGTAATAAATGGATTTTGTTTTCGATTACCAAAAAAATCTATGTTATCTATTCTATGTGTACGTTCACCTCACTGGCGCGAGAGTCGGGAAACAAGCTTCGCAGCAATGAGAACACCACACACACCAGAACGAAGACATTTAATTTAAAATACTACAAATAAACTATAGTTGTATAACAAATAAAAATATAGTGACAATCAGATTAAAATTTAGATTTTATCCTGCCATCTAGGAACTGTTAGTGTAAACCTTATGTGACAATTTTATTTACATACATTTTCTTTAGATGCGAACTGAACACTATGTTATCTTAGGATAGAAGTATAAAGCCGTATGTAGTTATTGTGCGCGTCTCCATGTGCGCGTCTCCATCCACGCGAAATTAAAAAAAATACGAGACTATATTCCAGACTGTGGTCTATATCTATATCAAATTTCATTAAGGTCCATTTACGAAGAATTTCCATCCAAACTTACGAATTTATAATATTAGTAAAAAATAGCATAAGTCCAAGCCGAAATCGATCTGGATAAAATTTGGTACTGTTTTTTTCATTTCGGATTGACGCATAGGCTACATTTTATTTCCACGTGTACGAAGTCGTGGGCGACAGCTAGTGTATATAAATATTGATTACGTCACGACGCGAAAGCTAGGCAAGGCAGAGCAGGGCAATTAGTGCGGCTTTAATTAAGCAATTGTAGTGGGTCTTGTGCATATCAGCGCATAGCTATTAACCCGGCCTCGGGTTGAATATACTGCAAACGGACCACCCTAGCGGACAACGGTTTTTTTTAATAACTGTTTTTCATTGATCTAAATTAACGACGTATTATATTTGATTACTAGCTGTCGCCCGCGACGTCGTCCGCGCTTTTAACTTTCTAAAATAAACGTAGTCTAAGTTACTCCTTATTACATCAGCTACCTACCAATAAAAGTCCCGTCAAAATCGGCCAGCCAATCCAGAGATTAGCCGGAACAAACAGACCGACAGACAGACAGACAAAAATTGTAAAAAATATTATTTTGGTGTTAGTACCGTATAGATATTCGTATACATTAAAAAAACGGTTATTTCAATATTACAAACAGACACTCCAATTGTATTATATGTATATGTATAGATATAGATTTATTTGTATGTATGTTTATTTATTTACTTATAAGAAAGATCATGGTAAGTTAGTTGGTAAAGTTACTTAGTTTTTATTTATTCTTTTATTAATCTCAAAAACCCACAGTTTCCCAATAAATATAATATATACAATAAAAATATTACTGAACAAAAGCCTTGAATGATTTCATACTTTATAGTTTAGAAATTCATTTACAATTTATAATTTATAGCAGTCGCCCGCGACTCCGTCCGCGTGGAATTAAAATAACACTTACCCTATGTGTTATTTCAGACTATATTCTATATCAAATAACAAAACACTACGTATCCCCCAGGCACCGTAACCATTTACAGGATCAAAAGTAGCCTATGTGTGTCTTCCAGACAATCCTCTACATCTATGCCAAATTACATCGAGATCCGTTCAGCGGTTTAGGTAACTCTAACATCCATCCATCAAAAATTTCGCATTTATAAAATTAGTAATAATTAGGACAGGATGTGTTTATGTTTGTGTGAATGTGTTTGTATATCAAATTATATAACATACTAGCGGTCGCCAGCTACTTCGTCCGCGCGTTCTTTTTCAAATAAAAAAAGATTTTTTCTAAAATAAATGTAGCCTAAGTTACTCCTTATTACAGCAGCTACCTGCCAATAAAAGTCCCGTCGAACTCGGTCTAGCATTTCAGAAATTAGCCGGAACAAACACACAGACAATATTTCGAAGTTATTCGAAGGAAAGTGTCTCTATTTAATGACTTATTGTAATAATTAACTAATAAAAAAGCTTAATTACATCTGTCAGTAACATATTATATATAGAACCTTGTCTATTATGTTTAACATAAACAAAATATCTATTTTTTTACATACGAGTATATTCATTTAATATCCAAGCTTTTATAACGCTGTATATGCGTTCATAATTTATCATAGCAATAAACGTCGTAATGAATCAGTTTAAATAAAAAATAAAACCTGCTCGCAGTTCTGTGTCAAGCAATAACAAATTTTTATTTAAATGTTTGTTAAGATTTTTAAAAAACCTTTACATTCTTATATTTTTATCTATACCTATAATAAAATTAAAGGGTTTGTTTGTAATAACCGTTTTTTACTACATGTATATGAATATATAAACGGTACATACACCAAAACAACATTTTTTAAAATTTTAGTCTATCTGTTTGTTCAGGATAATCTCTGAAATGGCTGGACCGATTTTGACTGGACTTTTATTGGCAGGTAACTGATGTAATAAGGAGTAACTTAGGTTAGGTTTATTATAGAAAAAGAACAGGCGGACGGAGTCGCCGGCGACAGCTAGTCTTACATAAATGAGAAAGTTTATGTGGATGTTTGTTAGAGTTTGTCGCCTAAACTGCTGCTGCCTCGATGAAATTTGTCATAGATGTAGAGGATAGTCTTGAAGAACACATAAGCTACTTTTGATCCCGGATATAGTTACGGTTCCCGAGGGATGCTTTAATTTTGTTTTTTCATGTTTACTCGATAATTCTGTAACGGTATAACATATCTTACTAAAATTAGGCTCAAATATAAAACAAAGTCTAGAGTAACATGGGATACGGTTCATCCCTGAAAAATGTCAGGCTCCCGTGGGATACGTAGTTTATTATGATTTACATACATATATACTCGACAATTCCGCAATGGTTTAATTTTAAGTCGCGGGCGATAGTTAGTATTCTCATAAAACACGGTTGTTAATATTCTGACAACTTTTGATGTCTAAAAAATTTACATTTTTAATTAAAAAAAAATATGGCGTCACATCTTTATTATTGTAGATAATGAAAACTATCAAATTATATTTCTTACTTACATATTATTGTATTGTTTGTGCTTAATACGTAAATAAACAAAAGCAAACTAGAATATTTAGGTTCACGTTAGGATATGAAATAATAAGACATGCGACATAGTGAGAGCGTAGGTGGCTCAGGGGCTAAGCACAAGACTTGTAATCTGCAGGTTCTGGTTCGAATCCCGCTATGTACCAATGTGTTTTTTTTTATTTGAGAATTACATATGTACATTTACCCGACGTTCTTAAGGTGAAGGAAAACATAGCGATGCAACTTGCACATATCGGAGAAGAAATTCAAAGATATTATATGTGTGAAGTCAACCAACCCGCACTGGGCCAGCGTGGTTGACTAAGGCCTAGTCACCCCTAACTTGGGTTAGACACCGAGCCCTTCGGTGGGGACGTATAGTGAGCTGAAGGTATATACGGTATACGGTTTCCAAATAGTTGGTTTCCTTGGTCATCATCGAAGTTACGATTAATTAAAAGATTCAATTTGAACTATTAAAATCAACTGTCACTTAAATATTTTAAAATTTACTTAAGCTGTTGCTCAGTTTAGTTTTTTACAATCCATCCACGCTGATTCTGAGTGGACTAGTTAATCGCATAAGTTTTTAACATTGGTAGAGACTGCAGTTAACATTTTTGGACCAATAGGCTCGCCGAAGGAGGGTACGTGTAAGAGGGGAAAATCCTATTTCTATGCGTCCTCTTCTCCGTCGATTAAAGGTAGGCAGTTTATCTGAATTCTGAATTATCGAATGATGATTTCTATGAGCAGCAGTCGCTTCGCTATTTCGGCGAATTCAAGCGGCCGCTTGCTTGTTTGCCACATTATATTATAAAAAAAGTTGTTACTATATTCGTTTTACCTTAATGTCGACATCGTGGAAGGGCACTGCAAACCACGGCTTGTCGGTCAAGCTCCGCCGGAATCCCGCCTCCCTCTCGACAGGACCCTCCGGTGTCCCCACGTGCGCCCACAGGACTACTTGCACCACCTTCAAGCGAGGATCGACTTTCTTATAAACGTCTTCCAATCTAACCCCAAAGTCATCGCTCGTATCGCTGATGTTCGCAAATGAGAAATAAATCCCACAAACAGCCCCTTCCCCATCCTCCACGCAGTCCGACAATGCTTCCAAAGTTGGCACATTCTCGAATTGGCCATTTTGTGTACCCGGTGAATCACATTTAACAAGAACTTTGCCGAAAAGTTTCTCCCGCCAATCCATTTTCGGGACGTTAAAAGTATTCGAAGTAATATCAAATATTCACTATTCACTTAAGTAAATTACATTTCACAATAAAGTATAGTTGTTTATATTTCTTGTACCAGCTTTAGTTAAATATCAAAGGGATGGAAAGCAGTCGAACTGGTTGCACTGTCGAGAATTTATTTTTGTTTGTTTAAATATTCACCGGTTAAAATGTATTCGATAATAATTATTAAATTTAGGATTTTTAATCACTGTTTAAAAATATCAATATTGTCCAAGGAACAGGATATCGGTGCGCACTAAATAAGTTTTATTTTTAATTAGACACGCGCGCGCAGACAGACTCGGAGCAACGGCCGCACGCCCTCGTAAACAAAGCCAGACTGCAGGAGGAGGGAAAATGAGGGAACCCTACGCCAAAGAGTAAAGCTCGTTACAGACACGTTTAAATCTGGTTCGTGCAAGGACACGATTTTATATCTTATTTATATTTACATTTATAAGACTTAACCAATTGTTTTTTTCACGTTTTAATTTTAGTTTCCTGTTTACACTTTTTGCATTTTGTTGTGTGCCTTTTTCACAATTTATTGTGTGCCTTCAGGTGGATTCGAGAATAGATCTAGATTCACAATTCAGATCAATATAAATTGTGTTTTTGATTTTGGAATGTTTTACATTTGATCCGACAGACTGCGCTACGTTCGCAATGTAGAATATTCAATATTAATTTATCTTAATTCCAGCTTTTTCCGACAGTTCGTGTTGCGATCGAAATCAGAAAGATGTTTGGAATTATATGTTTAGGCTCAACGAATCTTAATAAATTTTGGAATATATGTAGAATGTAGTCAAGGAAGGTCATATTTCCATCCGGACGAAGTCGCTGGAGACAGCTAATCTTAAACACGTTTAGGTATAAAATTCTGTGGTCGTCTACAGAATGTTGCTCTATGACAAAGCTTCTCATATCTCACGTAGAAGTCGGATTGCAAAGGCTTGAATTAATTCAGCTTGTGCCCAAACAATCCCTCGCCGAGGGCAATGCAAGGGCAAGAAACTTTGCATTTTTTTTATTCGTTTTTATGCATGTAAAACACTTTGATTAGTGGCGCAAACATTTCAATTTCAAACACCACTTCTAGTTTATTCGAAAATTTAAAAAAATACAACGATTTTTGTTCATTATTGTTTTTACGACTTTATGCAATTCAGGGCTGTGTACTGACGAAACATAGAATCATGATAATGAATTTTCTTATCTACTTATATATACTCTTTTACTGTGTTAATAAAAAGCTAATACTAAAATGTCGCAACCCTGTAGTTTAGGGCCCTCGAAGGTTGACGCTGCGACGTGTGATTTATTATGAGAGTTATGTGAAATCGATAGCAACCTTGCTTTTATAGTATGCTTTTCATCCGTTTGTGTGAAACGTTTTTATTTAGATTTTAAAGTAATAATACGTGTAGATGGAGATATTATTTATCATTACCTGTTGCAAACGACTTTGTCCAAAACGAATAAAACCTATGTAATTTTTTTGTCGAATTCTGCGAGGAATAAATTCAAATTGAGAACAAAATAACAAGCAATGTACGATTTATTATAAAAATTTATTTTCAAAATACAAATTTTATAAAAAAAGAAAAATATCAAAATATATTTCTATATCTATAATAATAATGTAATATGGTTATAGTAAATACAGGGTTATTAAACAATTTTCTTATAACTAATTTAATTAAAATATCTCAACAAAAAAAGCACCAGTGGCGGACAAGCGACCCCGAAATAATACCAGTCTTACTCACCCTGAAGAAGAGCTCCCGATTGGTTCGAAACTATTCAGTGCCGAAACCGGATTTAATTTACGTGAGTTAGCCGTTATTATTTTGTTATAATAATGTCTCACGGAAGTTTAAATACTATAAAATATGTCAATATATTGGATATATTGTTTGAATTTGTACTTGTGCCTTTTTATTGTTTTGGTGTCCATCATGATGTTGTATCAAAACAAAGACACTCTTGATTGGAAATTTACAGATAAGTTTTCCATTGTTCCATTGACCTGCAATCACTTGACGCGGTAAATTTAAATCATGTACAGGTATAGTAAGATGTGCTTTAGTATAGTTCCTACCATTTTTACTATTAGCGTTGTATTGGTTTATGTGATTTAGTTTAGTTTGAAGTGCTTTACTGTTTAGTACGTGATCTAAAACAAATCCTTCATCTTCTTTCGTAAAGAAACCTGTCGGCGGTACTTTTGTTGCAGGCTTATTTTCCACGCATGTCGCGTTCATTGGTACTTTCAAATTATCTAGTTTACTAGTAGTTGTCTTTTTTATATCATCGGGTTTTTTATTCATTGTTTTACCGAGATATGAGTAAAAACTTGAATCATTGCTTTCATGGAAGTACAATTTGTCAGTACTGCCTGGTACAGAGAAGTAACTTTTATCAGGATCTTTTTTATCTACATTGTATTGGAATACAATTGGTTCACCCTCATGGTGATTGCCAGTGGTATATATCTCTCGATCATTTTTATCTTTTACAATAATTTTTTTTCCGATAGCATCTGAGACCATTGCCATTCTTATTTTCGGATCACCTTTATAAGATATATGAACTTCTGGATGACCGGGATTTGTGTTATTAAATCCATGTTTACCTTCTGAACTAGAAATGTACTGCATGGCATCCAAATAATTTTTCCCATAATAATGTGCTCCACCTTTCACACTAAACACTGAGTTTTGTGCTGTCTCGATCATTTTAATATCATCTAGCCGACCTGCAACAACGTGTTGATTACTTCTCAATATATTGATGGTGTCGGCTCTAAGTTGATTTGGATCTTTATTACTTAGTTGAGCAATGCAATTAAATGCACACATGTTGTCTCCCGAACCCATTACGAAAGGTTCACTTTTGCCGAGCAATGTAAAGTGTCCAATATCATTTTCTTTACCGTGATACTGAAGTTTAATTGGCTCCCCGCCTTGATTATTTCGAACAGGGAACATTAGGTCTCCGTTATGGTCATAGACTTCTATCGGTGCATCAGCTGCCTTACTGAGGGCACCTAAATGAAAAAGAGTTACTGGCCCTCCTGATTCAATTTGCTCAATTAAAGCGTTTACTTCGGCCAAATGCTCTTCACTTAGTTGGGCAGCCGTATTGTTGGAACTAGAGTTTTCATACTTTCGATTATTATCATCGCAAATGCGCTTACCTGCTCTAAATTTTTCTCTACCAGTCTCTAAAGAAGCATGAATTCTGGAAGATAATTTATCAACACTATAGCTAACCGCCATTTGGGTAATAGGTGAAACTATACTTCCTTTCATAATTTGAAT
>JAAOEG020000014.1:3543120-3553558 GCA_011763625.2 Papilio bianor | reverse complement strand
ATTAGATTCATCGATTGCTTCAAAGTACTCTTTCGTTGTGTCCTCCGAAATGGAAGACATTACACCTGGAATAAAATAATCTATAGCTATTATTAGTAATCCAATACTTACATAACATAAATTATTATTTTTTTCATTCAAATTTGTTAATTGGTGAAGTTCAGTATCTTGATAATTGCCGGCCGGCCATACGGCTGCGATACTGTCCATTATCGATTTTACTACATAGCAACATCTATGCTGTATGGCAAAACTCGAAATAATCATTTTTAATTTTTTTATTTTAAAGTTACAGATTAAAGAGCGATTATTTTAAGCGAAGTATTTTATTACTAGTCTAGTACTGGATATTTGTGATAATTTTTTTTGATTTCATTTGTCTTAATTTTTGATACAAGAAGGTTGTCTTTTTGTTGGGATGCTCATCATTTCATTTTTAAGTTGCAAGTTAAAAAGAACATTTGCTTTGATTTTTCGTTTTACATTGGTTATTTTGGTATACACATCCAACACATTATTTTATTTTATTTTTCATGTGTTAAATTATTATTATCAATTCTTAGGTTTATTACTGAAATGTGTAAAGCACGTATATTTTTAAATAATAGAAAATTCGAGTTTTCGAGGAAATCGGTTATTTCATTTAATTAAAATCGATTATTGGCAAATCAATTAACGTTAAAAAATAAAAATCGATGTTTATTTAATCGATTCTTTTCCTTCGATCTCACATCCCTAGTATCGCATTTTCACGGATAAGACACTTAAGACCTTTACAGCTCGTTTAAAGATAATTATAATATTCTTATCTAAAGTTCTTTGCTATTTAATGAAGAAGTTACGTCAAAGAGTTTATTTATCACTCAGATAAATAATCCCACAGACTCTTGAACATAATTTACGATCAGATGCCTATTATTGATTCGTTACACTTGTTGCTAAACAACGACTTGATACTATTACATTGTCACTGCTAGCACCGTCTGTTGTCAAGTAGATAAAACTACATATATATTTCTATAATAAATTCACAATTCAATTAAGGCTGGACACATCTCGCGTGGAAGACACCTTGTTCAAAGGACAGACACTGCTTTATCGCTACGGTGTTTATACACGGCACGTAGGTATTTGTATAAAAATCTACAGAATGTTTACCTATGCCAAATCCCAAAATTAAGGCTCGGCAGGTTTAGATTGAGAGTAGATGGTGTCTCTCATAAGAGACGAACTCTTAAATTCCAATTATTTAAAAGAAATACTGTAAAAGTTAAAATGTAAAAAATTCTTACCTCGTGTTAGACTTGGATAAACTCAATCGAGCTCGGGGCGTGATTCAGCACACTTCAAGGCTACAGCGATTGCTGAAATGTAAACAAACTTCAGATAATCTAAACATTCATTGCAATATATTACTCCTTATTTAGAGCTCAGTGTTTTCCACGTAGCATCATGATCAGCATGATCCACAGATAAATAAATTATATCTATTAAACCCATAAGGATGGGAAGGGGAAGTGGACTTGACGGATACGCATAGGAAGAGGAAATATTCTCTTTCAGTGCGTCTCCTCCTCTGTCGATTAAAGGTAGGCGGATGTCTATGGACAGCGGTCACTTCGCTATTTCAGCGATTTCAGGTGTCTGCTTGCACGTTTGCACATTGTAATATAAAAAACTCACTTATTTCACAACATCACACAAAGACATCTTAGTACCTATTCCTAATTCTTATTTGTATAAATTTCGCACGATAACAAATATTACACCACAAATATAATGTATAACATCACAATTATGATAAACAAAACCAATACAGATTTGATATCGCTTATAGAAAATCGTAGCCGAAACATCGATTAACATGGACAAATGTTTTTTTTTAATCTAGACATATGTATATACCTACATGGGTTCAAGGTCAAATTACACAACACACGTGCACATAAGAATCGTACAGCGCAGAAATGAACAGTCTGGCCGCTGACAGGAGCGGCGGGGAAGGGGGCGCACGTCGGCGCCGGCGCATTTGCTTGTGTGAAGCATGGTGTGATGTGCATTATTTCATTTCCGAAACCGATATCTTAGCTTATTTGTGTGCGGTAGTTTAAATGCAAAACAAAAGAGCAATAAAATAAACATGCGTCACCCGTATCATTTCCAGAGCAGGATATAATGAAGTCTCTAGAATCTAGTCATTTTTAAGTAGTCAGGCAACATGTATCTAATACTTGAAATATTATCGTATCGTTAGCAGCTGATAAAAATGGATCTAAGTATTATTTAGTTTAGCATATTACGGATATTTATTTTTGATAATACTCTAGAAATAAAAATAAAAGAGAAGTACATTCGGTAAGTATAGTGTTGCATTTAAAAATTTTAAATGACATTAATTTTGGCGGGTAGGTAGCTGTCACACTAAGACGACGATATTATTTAAGGGATAATTTCATTAATGAAGTTGACATTATTAAAGATATAAATAAATTGGATGTTAACTAGGCGTGTGGACCTGATGGTATTTCTACAATATTGATTTCAAAATATGTTTAAAACAGTCTACAATGCTTCCGTGCCATGCCATATTTCTTAACAAATAGAAGTACGTTGAAGTTGTACCAAAATTAAAAAAGAGAGACCCTATCGATGTCATTAACTACCGTCCTGTGTCCCTGCTAGCAACTTTCGTAATAATATTTAAAACCTTATTAATTCCGATCCTTAGGTACATCTTATCTTGTTTTTGTCATAAAATAGAATCTCTAGTAGGTATAACGAGTTTTTAGGCAATGGTCATCATAATTTTGATATTTTCTGGGACTCTACCGCGATTTTTTGCCTCAATTAGTAAAGGAGATCTTGGTTTAAGTTACCACCTACACTACTGATAAATTTCTTATCATTGTTTTGGTTTTTTACTATTATTTTTTTGCTATTGTATACCATAATTTGTAATAGAGTATCAGCTAAGTATTTGGTTACAATCTTTACTTTTAAACCACGTCTTGTGTACGCCTGTTATCTGTATATTCCTCTGTTTTTTCTGTTTGTTTATTATTTTTAGATTTTCTCATGCTTGTTGAACATGCAATTGATGTAACTTTTTAATGAATAAATAGAGTGCCAGGCACATATTCTCACAATCCTTAAGTCAAGAGATGAGAGATCACAGGATCTGACAGAAATCCTTTTTTTTACTCTTTGCAAGACATTCTCTACAGAGACAGTATCAACGTACCTATTTCAATATATCTTTAACATTAAGACTTAATAATTTTGTAGCCAGGCCATAAAATCTTCAAAAAAAGTTAATTTGACAGTTCAAACTTTTGGAATTTGAAATTGAGTTGTACTTTAAGTTAAAATTATTTTTTTATAAATAATTCAATTAATATGAAACGACCAACTATTATATTCTGTAAAGCTCGTAAATTTTAAACGAGTTCTTGTAATTTCGTGTACCGTGTACCAATTAAAACCATGGATAGTCGAACATTTAGAAGTGTAACAAACGGATACACAAATCAAAATAGTGATTGTATTGATGATTTATGCTATGATTTATTTGTAAACACAGAAAATAATCATAATGACTATATGGAGGATTTGCCTCCGGTGGATTTGAACCTGTCATGCTCAGGTACGGTATCAGCATGTGAGATACAGCGGCAACAAGCCTAAACCCGACTCGGCCAAAGAAACGACGTAAAAGCCGGACAATTATTATTAGTTTTACAATTTTAACAAAGAAGCTTTGATTAATACTTTTGAAACAGGTATCTGCTAACACTAAGGTGATATAAGTGTACCATTATTATATGGAGATGTTTAATAACGTTGTAGACGTGTAATTGTATTGCCATTAGTTCACTATCCCCCACCTTTCACTTTTTTATCCACTATGCAATATTAACAGTGTACTTAACTGTACCTTGTGTACCAAATTAAACATTCTTTATTCAATGATATTTTTTTCTTAAAGGTTCAACTTCTAACAGCCACTCCCAAACATCAGCAAGGAAAAATACAAAGAAGAAAAATGGTAAAAC
The DNA here is from genome assembly GCA_011763625.2 of Papilio bianor. Classification (NCBI taxonomy): domain Eukaryota; kingdom Metazoa; phylum Arthropoda; class Insecta; order Lepidoptera; family Papilionidae; genus Papilio; species Papilio bianor. The sequence goes on along the minus strand of JAAOEG020000014.1, from coordinate 3,549,506 downwards.
TGTAGATATTTAAAAACTTTTAATTAATTTATTGTTAGAGACATGTTTTATTAACTATAGAGTATATTGTAGATGTATTTTTTTAACTAACTTGCCAATGTATCAAATTTTTTAGGATATATTGGTTTACAGACAAAGCTGTGGATAGTGCGATTGTTAAAAATAAAAAATCGGATAGAGAAAGTGGGAAACAAAAGATAACTGATGAGAAAGCTGCAAAGAAGCAAATGCAGGAAATAAATAAGATTTATAAGCCTGGTGAATGCATGAAGGTAATTATTTGTAATTGACAATAATACAAAGAGGTGGATTAATTGTTGAGCTATTGTCACCGCATAAACTAAAAATAAATCCAGGTTTATTGAGTACTATTTGGAAAAACACCCTACACATTCATGATATTATTTCATGAATAGTCACATTTCTCATTTCCCATATATTCATAATTAAATAAAAAATTAAGAATTAATAAGTTCATGTCACACAATTATATTAACTAACTAGCTGTCGCCTGTGACTCCCTCCGCGCATTCTTTTTCTAAAATAAACATAGCCTAAGTTACTCCTTACTATATCAGCTACCTGCCAATAAAAGTCCCGACAAAATCCAGCCATTTCAGAGATTAGCCAGAACAGACGGACAGACAAATATTGTAAAAAATGCTATTTTGGTGTATGTTCTGTATATATTCATATACATGTAGTAAAAAAACGGTTATTTCAATATTACAAATAGACAATACTCCAGTTTTATTATATGTATAGATTAAAAAATAGCCGAAATCTAGTGTAGATTATATACATATTTGTAAAAAAATAATAGTAGTAGTAGAGTATGCTTATGTCCAGTCTATCTGCTGATTACAAAATGTGAGTGAAGCCATTGTTTAACACTAGTCATTCATATGCTTATGAAGTCCACTTTGAAGTATCAAAAAACCCTTGTTTTATGGATAATGTTAATTATTCTTTTACAGTATATGCAAGTAGAGGTGCATCCATCATTCTTGGAAAAGTGGTATGCGGGTGACATAGATCGGGAAGTGACATCTAGTGGAGCAAAGATTGTCACCTCTTTAGACCTCTTTGAGCCTGGTTTAGTGCTGTGGAAGCGGACTGTGCCGCAGACATTGGTTTCTAATGATGGACAAGTAAGTATTTGCAATCTTACTATCAAAATTATCTAAGTTTCATTAAAAAACCCGACTACCTCAGTATCTGATGTACTCAAATACGTCAAAACCATTAAGCAATGAAAAAATTTAAGATGACGATTTGAGCTTGATGTTTTTCACTAATTTTTAGAATCTTATTTCTTATGTTCACTATTCATAGAACATAATGGAATTCTAAAAACATTACAAATATGAGTCAGTAAGGTAATTAACATGCTTTTGCATCTGACTGACAAATGTATACGGTTTGTATTGTAGAGGGGTCAGTGGCTCGGGGGTTAAGCACTAGACTAGTACCAAATCCTAGGTTAGAAACCTGCCATGATCAAATGTATTTTTAAATTTGCCAATTTCATATTAACATTTATACGACGTTCTTATGGTAATGGAAAATATTATAATGCTGCACATATCTGAGAAGAAATTCAAAGATATGTGTGAAGTGAACCCGCTAAAACCAGCATGGTTACCTAAAGCCGAGGCACTAGCTTAGGGTAGGCTCTAAGACCCTCACTGGAGATGTATAGTGAGCTGATGGGTTTGTATGTATGAATTGTGATTATATTCCAAGGGGCCATTGATACAGCTTTACTGAAATACATTTCCAGTTAAATATGACACCACGTCACGAAGTCAGTGATCGTGGACTATATGTGGTGATGGCTTCGGAAGCTGCACAATATATATGTGAACACAAGTTGTCACAACATGTTGCTACTGTCAGTGAGATAGCTAATGTCAAACTTACTCTAGTTATATTTGGTGAACAGGAATATTTTAAGTAAGTCTAAAACGATATAATTTCCATATCCTATTTAAAAAAAAATTCAATCACTATAATGCGTAAAGCAGTGGAATCCCACTATCAAGATTTAACTGGCTTCACAGGGTTGTTTTGTAGAGACTACAATTTTTTTTTAGGATAGCATCGAAGAAAAACGGCAACAACCAAGTTATGAGTGAAGTCGACTTAGAAATGGCTATCTCAGGTATAATTTTATAATTAGAAGCCACAGAAGAATTACCAATGTTTCCTAAATCTACCCTAAAATTATCCCTTAGCGAACAATTGATGATTAAATGCATCAGTTAATATTTAAAAGGTTAGTTATTGGGGCTGTTTGGTTTGATTCTCATATGAAATGTATTTCAGATGTACTTGTCAGTACGGGATGTGATACGGTTGTATTGAATCAAGCCAATGAGCTTGCGTTACTCATCGTGCAGTTCACTAAAGCGATTGCCGAAGCCCCATACAAGTATGTATTGAAGTGTATATCATATGTATGATGAAAGTTAATAGTCTGCCTACACTTCTGGGTTAAGGCGTTTTGTTTTCTTGTTATGTGTGACATTTATTATTTAGTACATTAGCAATCACAACTATTTAAATCATATTCAATAAACTCTAATTTCGATTGTCTTAACGATGTTAGTCGCTATAACCGATGCTTTTATTGTAGTCGTATTAAGCGATTCCTATGTTTCAAGGCAATTAAAACGTGCATGTGATGAGCGAGCGGACTTCTACATGCGCGGGGATAATAAGAAATGTGTATCAGTGGATAAAGACGGTAAGTTAAGTAATTAAGGAGCTGACTTTTACATTTTAAATTCAGATTTCTGTCTTATTACGTTTTTTTTTAGGTAACGGATTGAGTTGTCTATGGCAGCAAATGCTGGCAGTGTTGCCACAAAGCAGCTTGGAAACATCGCGTGCTCTGTGCGCACAGTACAAAAATCCGTTAGACTTGTATGAGGTTGTATTAGTATTCTTCTTTTTTAATATGAATTTATCATGTGGATTATTTTAAAGTAACATTTAAATATCAAAAAGAAAAACTAGAAGAGAGATGAAAAAAAAAACATAGAATTTATTCGGGGAATATTTTTTTTTTCTTAAAGTTATTTATGTTTCGTTACATATGCTGAAGTAGACTCTGAAGCTGCCCGAAGGTGTGAAGACAGTTGCCGAGTTAGGAGTGACCCGCTCGGCAGTACCCGGTAGCAGAGCTCGACGGATTGGACCCGAATTTGCTAGAAAATTGCACACCCTACTGACTGCCGAAGACGGAAATATTTTAATTGATTAAATGTGTATATAAAGTAACATTTCTTGACAATTTTTTTGATTTTTTGATTGCAATCATATTAAATACCTAGTACAATTTGGTTGTGGTTTTATTTGCAAACAAAATCTTGTAAATCCGCTATGCTCCAAAGTCTCTAAGTACCATGTTTTTTAAGCGTACCAAAGTATTTCAACTTTTATAATCTGGTACAGATATCTAAATGTCATCCCTAGTGTCTCTCACTGACAGATGTCACCTTGAAACGCCAAACAAAGTTTTTAATTCCATTTATTCATAAGAATCGACTTTAATTTAATAATTTAAGTGTATTTATTACCTTAATATTAATTGCCCCGATACATTTAAATTAATGTCAGTGTATTTAACAAGAATTGCCGTTAGTGCGACCCTATATGTTTTCAAAAAGAGTTCCACACGTGTCGAATTTTTTGCCCGTGTAATTGTTTTTTTAATAATAAAAGTGATTTGTTTCATTAATCAAGGTAGTTAATAGTTAGAAATTATACTACCGATACTTTTCAACTGGTGGTTGGTGCAGAAAACGCTAGTATACTATTGAAAAACGTATTACTATTGAACACGGCGCACAAAAAAGACTCAAACAAAAAAGAGTAAATTAATTTTGCGGACTTATGCCATCCCTTGTTAAACAAGGCGTTACTGATTTGACGGTCGTTTCGTTGTCGCTAATACACAGCGTAGCAAATGTGAAAGGGAAAGATACGTCCGCATACTTTATTGATAACAGACGCAGACAACAGGATAAGTATGATCAATTTATTATTGTCTATAATAAGGAAAAGATTTCAATTATGAGCGGATATTCTCTGATATTTATGTCACGTGGCTTTATATGTTTGATATACACAGCAACGCTATTCTATTCATCATATTGAGTCAAACCACTAGCTCGCTATACGTCCCCACCGAGGGGCTCGGAGCCTACCCCAAGTTAGGGGTGACTAGGCCTTAGTCAACCACGCTGGCACAATGCGGGTTGACTTCACACACATCTTTGAATTTCTTTACCGATATGTGCAGGTTGCATTACAATGTTTTTCTTCACCGTAAGAACGTCGGGTAAATGTACATATCAAATATAACAATCGAAAAACACATTGGTACATGACAGGATACTGAGCCACTGGCTCGTATGTTGTGTACACAACATAAAATATCGAATTTATATTGACCATGGAGGTTTAGCGACAAGCAGGCGGCTGCCCGTGAAAATAAAGCCAAAACATTAAGGTTTAGACATGTATAATTCGGCTCTGAACCGGCTCACATAGACTTGATCTATTGAGCTATCACTCAACAAATAAATTCTTAACTCATTCAACATATACATTAAATAAATGAGCCGACTAGTTGCGGGCTATCTGGTGACTCGCCATTTTGCAGATTGAAATACAGATAACTCTATAAAGGTATAAATCGAGAGTAGGTTCACTGATCTGCTTCACAAATGGGAAACGAGAGCTGATCTGCAAGACGTCTATTTGTTGAGTTATCCTTTGATTAAGGTTTATTAAACTTTATTCGGTGATAAGGCGCATTAACAAAATTAAAACGCTTACTATGTTTACTAAGGTGTCAGCACCGACTAGATTCGTGGACATCGGAAGCTCTTCTTCCGGATTAAACATACATGAGTAAGCCTTTTCAATTTTGTTATAATATTTTACGAAAGTTTAAACAGTATTAGGCACTTTGGACAATGACTCCCTTCCAATAATATTGAATCTAAAATTGTGTTCGGAGCAGCGACACGCGTGCAGTTAAAAGCCGCTAAGATATCTGACTACCACTATACCATCAGTTAATGTGTAACGTTATGTGGCTTTCGGTAAACGTTTCTACGAACTAGTAATCTTGACGAGTATTACGAAAATGAATTTATACATCATTTGTTTGCATTGAATAGGCTGGGAAATTACCGAACCTTTATAAAAATTTGTTCGTGTTGATATTAAATCTAAATAAGTAAATGGCCATATTGTATAACTAGCTGTCGCCGGCGACTACGTCCGCGTGATCTTTTTCTAAAATAAAAGTTTTTTCTAAAATAAAGGTAGCCTAAGTTACTCCTTATTACATCAGCTACCTGCCAATAAAAGTCCCGTCAAAATCGGTCCAGCCATTTAAGAGATTAGCCGGAACAAACAGACAGACAAAAATTGTAAAAAACGTTGTTTTGGTGTATCTACGGTATATATATTCATATATGTACATGTAGTAAAAAACGGTTATTTCAACATTACAAACAGACCCTCCAATTTTATTATATGTATATATAGATTATTAGGAAAAAACGGTCATACTGTCAGTCTTGTAAAATATGTTGAAAGTGCTCAACACGCGCAATACTGATTTATTTAAATATTTGGCCATTAGAAAGTTACCTTTTCACTGAGTAACAAAAGCTATATTATAAAGTTCGTCACCATCATCTTCCTGACCTTACTTTAATCAAACACTACACAAAAAGTTTCAGAAAACAAGAAAACCGACCTTATGTAAAAGGTCTCAAACAAAATGCACCAAAAAATAAATAAAATAACATCATGAGTACCCGCAAAATAAAGAAAACTCTCTTTTTCTTGCATAATGTCAATATTGTAAAATTATTGATATTTCAGAGTCAATGTCGGCCGGTAAGAAAGGATAATAAAATGGCTCCGGCACACTTACGGAACGAAATGAGGAATTACTTCCACTTCACGTCAGATTTCCTTGTGTTCGTGAAATTGCACGCCGCGTGCCGACCAATTCTTTGAACGTATTTTGTTGCTGAAGTTTACCACTGTTACTGCTATTACATGTTGTATCAGTGTTGCCAAATCCTATCCTGGTGTATCTATGTTCAATTGTTATTTGAAGTGGCCAGTTTTTCGAGCCATCCCTAATTGAGTTACCTGATAATTTTGTCACCTATTCATAGGAAGTAACGTAAATATAACCCTAAAGTGGGGTTGTTTATTATTTTCTTGTCGCCTTGTTACTTTATCGAGTTTACTGATAAATTGAAATGAAATGATATAATAATAATAATAATAATAATAATAATAAGCATTTAATCAGTTCAAAAAAAAAAACATTGCAACATAATAAAACA
>JAAOEG020000014.1:3242025-3261085 GCA_011763625.2 Papilio bianor | reverse complement strand
TATCTTTTTTTTTTATATTACAAGGTGGCAAACGAGCAATCGGCCACCTGAAATCGCTGAAATAACGAAGTGACCGATGCCCATAGACATCTGCAATTGCAGGTGTGTTGCCTACCTGCTAATCGACGGAAGAGGAGACACACTGAAAGAGAATATTTCCTCTTCCTATGCGTATTCTCCTCCGTCAAGTCCACTTCCCCTTCCCATCCTGTCATTGTAAGATAAGGGTGGGAAGGAAAAGAAGAATAAAATTAGGCCTCCGGCACCACATTCATCAGACGAAACGTGGAATAGCTTCCACTTCACGGCTGTCTTCTGTGTGGTCGTGGTATTACACCGGGTGAGCCCATTCGTGCGAAGATGTTAAAGCGGGCTCTACCACTGTAATATACATACAAGTATGTAATCTATGCTACGTACATTAACGCAACTGCTTAACACATGTTACTGAGATTTTGTACATTTATAGAACAAAGTCTCGAAGAATACACAGGATACTTTTGATCCCGGAAATAATTACGGTTCCCTAGGGATACGGATTTTTTTGTTTTAACATACATACTCGATAAGTCCGCATCGACTTAACATACCTTACTGAGATTTGATACAGTTATAGAACAATGTCTCGGACAACACATAGGATACTTTTGATTTTGGAAATAGTTACGGTTCGTATGGAATACATTAATTCTATTTTTTCATGTTTACTTGATAATTCAGCAACGGTTCAGCATATTTTTTTAGAAATTTAGCGCTGATGTAGAACATAGTCTGAAAGAACACAGGCTACTATTTTTTTTCAAACTCTGCGCGGACTAAGTCGCGAGTGACAGCTACACAATAAACCCCTAATTTTCTGTGACAAAAATTAAGAAACAGTCCTATGCAATTTTATGCGGATGAAGCCGCATAGAAACAGCTAGTTTATAATATTAGTTAGATTACCTGGGTGGCCAAGTGCGACTGGCCACTAGCGAGTCCATTTTGGGGAAGTAACCCTCTTCTATAGGCTCTCGGAAGTTGTTGAAGCGTTTCACTCTAGCCAAATTATTGCAGAGTCGTTCTGTATTGTATCTAAAAAAGAAAACAGTTTAATTGATTGTTTGTGGTATTTAATAAGCGTCACACGATATCGACAATATTGCCATCCTTATCTTTCTCCTTAAGAATAACAGAGAAGACAATAAATGACGTAACGTAAGATATACCTGGCAATGATCTGCTCGTGCATGTAATAGAAGAGCTCTCCTCTCCTGTCCTTGTTGACAACAGCGCGGTCTGTAGCATCAAATGGGTAGACCAAATGCCAGTGCCAATGGTGAAGATTGATGCCTATATCTTCGCGGAAGTATGCCACACGCTGCTCCGGGTCCGAAGCTGACGCGGTGTAGTTCAAAGGTATTGTTATTGGCATCTGTTGAATAAATTAAATAAGTTTTTGAAGGTTAACTTTTTGAATTTCGAATTCGGGAAATTTTAAAAATTGAATGGGTTTTAAGTTTTTTTTTTTAATCTTCGGACAGTGGTGAATTCAGGATTATGCCAAGTGTCGCTTTCGGTCTACAATAATATTATTTTTGTTTATAGAAACTCTAAGAATCCTAAGAAACTCTTGATTTGAAGGCCGATCATTCAACCGCTTTGCTAATTAGCACTAACCATAGATGACGTAAGAAACACGTTTTATAAGATTTTCAACTTCACGTACCTTGACGCCTGAAGTAACAACGGTGCTGACCTCACGCGCGCGGCGGAAGACCTTGGGGTCCATAAACTTGTCGGGAAATGTTTCGACAAAAGTGGGAATGTCTAACCCCTTCGTATCATTTCTGCGAAGAAAACAAAACAAGTCCATAAATCAGAATATGGAAATTATATTCTTTCTTTTGGCACTCAAGTAGATAATTATTTATGTAAAAAAAAGAAAAAACTCATATGCAAAATATAAGACACTTAACAGTGGAAAAACCCGTTAACATCTTCGCATGAATAGGTCAGCTCACCCACCACAGTACCATGACCATACAGAAGACAGGCGTGAAGTGGAAGCAATTCTGCGTTTCGTCTGATGAGTGTTCAAGCCTGAGGCCATATTTTACTCTTTCCCTTCCCCTTCTTTATAAGGAAAGGATGGATTTGGCAGAGGTGAGGACGCAGGAAATGGAAACATTCCCGTGCATCTCCTCCGTCGATTACAGGTAGAGAACGTATCTACAATTGCGGATGTCTATGGGCAGGGATTGCTTATTTTATCGAATTTAGGTGGCTCTCGTTTGCCACATCTTACTACAAAACCAACTAATATTTTATAATTTATATTTACCTGTGTAAAATAGCAACGGAGAGACAGTAGTTAAACATATAGGGGTTGATTCGCAGCTGGCAGTACGAACATATCGATATCAAATCTTGAACGTTTCGCATACCTAGGAAAATGTTCAAACTCTGATTATAGTAAACTAGCTTGGAGGACAAAATTTAAAATATAGCCATTAGCAACCGGTGGTAGTGTAGTATTCCAACAGTGAAATATTTTTTTTAAATCGGTTCAGTTGTTTTGAGGCTGTGGTGAACTGATTTATCAGTTGACCCTCTTAGTAGCTCATGCTGCTACTTCCCATGGCAGCGGAATCAGTCGTATTCCGACAGTCGAGTGGAGCGGCTGCATACCACGACAGTGTCCTTATCGTCGAGGCAAATTAGATTATTCTAAACCACCTGTGCCAAGGTGGGACATAACAGAATGCCTATTCAACGCAAACGAACATTTAAATCTCTCCTCTTTTTAATATTACATATATTTTTATACATTACATATATTTACATAAATTACAAAAAACAAATGACGTAGGTTTTAATTGGTACGGTTTTAAAATTTTATAATATTATGCTCGATTCAACTTACCCATGAATATGTCAATAAGTTTGCCCGCCATCTTTCTATGTTTGGGCACGAATAGAGAGAACTGATCGTTGAACGGCAACTCCATCGGCACTTGCAGATTCGGCAATGGTATGTCGTTCACCGGAATCGACTTGGCATCGGCACCGAAACGGTTGGCCAGTGTGTTGCTAAGTGCCTTGTATTTATCTGGCTGTCATTGAATTAGATTATTGTTTGAAAATATGCGAAGAGAAATGCGGGATATAATCAAAAAGTAATCTTATCAAACTAGCTGTCGCTAGCGACTCCGTCCGCCCACAATAAAAAAAAAATAGGAGCCTACATGTACTTCCAGACTGCGTTGAGTCGTTCTGGAGAAACTGATAAACAAATATCTATGACTTTTTTAGCAGTGGTAGAGCCCGCTTTAACATCTTCGCACGACTGGGCCGGTTCGCCCGGTGTAATACCGTAGTACACACAGTAGACAGGCGTGAAGTGGAAACTATACCGCCATTCGTTTGATGAGTGTGGTGCCGGAGGCCTAATTTTAATCTTCTTTCCCTTCCCACCCTCATCTTACAAGGAAAGGATGGTAAGGGGAAGTGGACTTAACGGAGGAGGATACGCATATAAAGAGGAAATATTCTCTTTCATGTGCGTCTCCTCCTCCGTCGATTAAAGGTAGGCAACGCATCTGCACTTGCGGATGCCTATGGGCAGCGGTCACTTCGCTATTACAGCGATTTCTGGTGGCCGCTTGCTCTTTTGCCACTTTGTAATATAAAAAAAAAACTTTCACGTTTATAACATTAGTAAGATGTGGATGGCTACATAGCGAAAGACCAAAAGTATAAAAGTGAATGAATTCAGATATGACGGCTGATAGTATGGATGAATAATACATACTGTGCAGACCCTACGTAGGGAAAAAAAGGAAAATCTATTTATGTTATAAATTGTTATAATTTTTGTATACTCACGTAGAAATTATCAGGTATTTGGAAGGTGGATCTCTCCTCCCCCTTTTGCATGAAACAAGGCTCCGTGGGGCGATCGAAGAAAAGTAAAAGGTTTTGTTTTGGATCGGCCATTTTGAGTCACTAAAATTGGTTGACAAGTCAATTAAACAGAAATCCATTTATATAAATTTATGCGTACTCGAACTTTGATATGTGTGATTTATGTAGTAAGAGTGTTCCTTAGTGTAGATTTTTGTGTGAAAATTTACGAAGAATCCATTTAAGTAACAATTAAGCAATAGCTAATAGCTATTAGCCTAATAGTTGTGGATACAGATTTTCGATTGCGTAGTCGCGAGTTCGAATCTCGCCATTCGACTATTGTCGTAAACCATATCCTAGCACAAGACTAGAACCTAGTTGGAATGGTCACAAGAAATATTGCTGATATTTTAATTTAAAAAAAAAAGATATAATGAGAAAAGTTTTTCCTTCGTAATTATTCGACAATATTAAGACAATAGCTTAAGTTATATGAGAGAGCACGATAAATACGGCTAAGGCTTTAGGCTAAGTGCCATCTGCGCTCGACCACTTCAAGCTGTAAATGCCTCTTCAAAGAAAATAGTGTCTATCCAGTCACAAAAAAAAAACGATAAATACGAACTGTTCCGAAAAATTACGAAGGAAAATCTTTTCTCACTATATCTGTACAAACTCAGGACAGAAAAATACTTGAAAGAACTTAAAATAATAACACTTACCTGACCAGTTCTAGGATGAATTATTTAAAATTGATGTTACCAATGTTTCGGTAGACAGTCAGTCGGAAACACTTACTCTCGACTGATATAATAACCGAAAATTACCCAATTTATATTTTTTTCACCAAAAACGTGTGCATCAAATATCTGGAACGAATAGACGTCCTGACCACAATAACTAGAACTAAAGTCCATAAGACGATGGTGTAAGGGTCAAAATAGCATGAACTTTAATTCAGGACAGCCAAAAACAAGATAGGAACTGCGGTTATGTTATCTATTAAAAAAATATAACAAAAATGGAACGCTTCGTTCACATTGTTCTCGACTCTTTGGCCCTATTACTGTCGTACTCAAAAACGTAACGTTGCTTAGGGAGTCACTAAGTATAATTTAGTATAAGATATCTATTAGGGGCTGCGCAAGTAACATTAAACTCTGTGACTAATATAATATAGGCCAAAGAATAAGTAAAACATGCTGCAGAACTTGTTTCCTTTGCCTCGGTATAGCAATTTTTCATTTATAATACGGTATCTGAAAACGATTTGTTTTTCGTATCTAACTAATCGTATTAATGCGAAAGTTTAGATACATGGATGTTTGTTAGCAGTTTTTTTTATGTTACAAAGTGACAAACGAGCAAGCGGCCAACTGAAATCGCTAAAGTAGCGAAGTAACCGCTGCCCATATACATCCGCAATTTCAAATGCGTTGCCTACCTTTAATTTACGGAGAAGCAGACGAAGATTTTAACCGTGGTAAAGCCCGCTTTAACATCTTCGCACGAATGGGCCGGCTCGCCTGGTGTAATACCACGACCACACAGAAGACAGGCGTGAAGTGGAAGCTATTCCACGTTTCGTCTGATGAGTGTGGTGCCGGAGACCTAATTTTAGTCGTATTTCCCTTCCCAGCCTTATCTTACAAGGAAAGGATGGGAAGGGGAAGTGGACTTGACGGAGAAGGATATGCTTAGGAAGAGGAAATATTCTCTTTCAGTACGTCTCCTCCTCCGTCGATTAAAGGTAGGCAACGCATCTGGAATTGCGGATGTCTATGGGCAGCGGTCACTTCGCTATTTCAGCGATCTCAGGTGGCCGCATACTCGTTTGCCACCTTGTAAGATAAACAAAAAAGAACAGAACTCGTTATATCACTAAATAGTATAAAACAAAGTCGCTTTCTCTGTCCCTATATCCCTATGTATGCTGAAATCTTTGAAATTACGCAACAGATTTTGATACAGTTTTTTTTAATAGATAGAGTGATTGAAGAGGGAGGTTTACATGTATAATAACATCCATTAAATAGTGGAGAAAAACTGTTATTTTTGAGGTTTCTGTGATGTCGTAAGTAATTACATTTGTTCAGCTTACATTGTGTTCGCAGAATATGTGTTTGAACAGTGCAGGAGAAGTGGATTGTAATAGAAAAACTATATTTGGTCTAAGAACGTATATATTTATTAAACTATAATATTTTAACAAAACAGCATATCTTCAGCTTTACACACAGGAAGGAAGGAACGTACAAGTCCACAGATACAATATCACCAGACGACACCATAGATTAAAAATTGAATGTTGTCTTATTTTAACACATTGCCACAAACGCAGGCTGAACCCTACGAGATTTATCATATATACCCGTGCGAAGCCGGAGCGGGCCGCTAGTATAATATAATTAATCACTAAAAATCGCAAAGGACGTGCATATTTCGAATACTTTACAACCATTTTACAATAAGAGTCGCATTTTTAAAATATTTTGGTGGTTAGGAACATCGTAAGAGTCGCTGCGCAGATCACCGTATTAGTATTAGGTGTAGCGTGGTGTAAAGAGATGTGGAATGTAGGCACTACGCGTTACGCTTCTTGTCTGTTAGCTGTCAATATATTTCAATAAAATATACCAAATATTGTACAATTAGATAAAAACATATATCCTCCTTGGTCATTAGTTTAAAATTTCACAATATTAATTAGCAAGTTTATTTATCATACACATTTCTTATCGGAACTAATAAGTTTATTGCAATAACCTCTGACACTTTCAGACTAACTCATATACGCATCATAATCAACCGATTTCTTAGTAAGTGCTTATCATGTTATGACAAACAAGAATCTGCATCATATTTAGTAATCACAATTATTAAAATGAACTGCAAAATATAATTTATTAGCGGCCTGCTCCAGCTTCGCACGGGTATAAATCTGATAAATCTCGTAGGGTTCAGCCTGCGTTTGTTGCAAAGTACCTAAGCGGAAAAAAAAAATATATTTACAACATCACATTATAACCCTCAAAAGTAACAGTATTTCTCCACTATTTAATGGATGTTATTGTACACATAAACCTTCCTCTTCAATCACTTTATCTGTTAAAACAAACCGCATCAAAATCCGTTGCGTAATTTTAAAGATTTAAGCAGTCAAGGGGACATAGGGACAAAAAAGCGACTTTATTTTATACGATGTAGTGATAAGCTACTAGCTGTCGCCTACGACTCTGTCTGCGCGGAATTAAACAAAACTAAATATCCCACATGTTTTTCAAGACTATGTTCTATATCTGTGTTAAATTTCATTAATATATGTTGAACCGTTGCGGAGTTATCGAGTAAATATGTAAATAAAAAAAAAACTATGAACCCCTCGGGAATCTGACATTTTTCGCGTATGAACCGTATCCCATGTGTTATCCAGGCTTTGTTTTATATCTGAGCCAAATTTCGTTAAGATATGTTGAACCGTTGCAGAATTTTCGAGCAAACATGAAAAACAAAAATTATGTAGGTACCCCACGGAATGGTAAACGAAATAGTAATTATCTCCGGGATCAAAAGTATCCTATGTTGCATTCTTCCAGACTATTCTCTACATCTATGCCAAATTTCATCAAGATCCTTTCAGCAGTTTAGACGACAAACTCTAACAAACATGAATTCATCTAAACTTTCGCATTTATAATATTAGTATGATTCTCAGGAAATCTTATGAAAAAACGAAATCGATTTAGTTACAGAAACTAACCTAACTATCTCTGCGATGTTACTATAGGAACTTATATTGATTCATACATAATCACTTCAGTTTTTAGATTTTAAATGAGGTCATCTCCATGTGCACAATTTCTGTATTCATAGAAAATAGCCACACGCATGGATGTGACCGTAGAACTCGGCAAATTCAGGCGGCCGCTTGTTCGTTTAATACCTTGTAATATAAAAATATAGCTTTACGAATATTGAGCTGTGGCCATCTTTCCATACAGAAGATTACAGAAAAGAGAGAGAGAGAAAAGACTAAATTATAGCTCTGTTTTAAAACATACGCGTACTAAAACGGATATTGTAGGATTAGTTGCAAGCAGTTGTATAACCTATGCTCACAAAAAACATCCATATTATGTGTGTACAACTTAACAACTTTGGTATTCTTGTCGGAGGAGCAATTTCTATTCTTCTCTTTCTACTGCCATCATCTTTACTTCTAGGAGGATAATATGTTATGTATGAGTAAAAAATCAATTATACAAACGTCGTAGTCATTAATTTCTCCAAGTAAAACACGCTTCGACATTGGTATAGTCCAAGAAACATTACATGTTATACAAATGTCCCAAAAGATGCGTGAAGTGGAATTATTTCCACTTCTCGTATCGCATCGATTGATAGCCAAGGACATTTTTTACAGTATATGGAGGCAAACGAGCCATTTGAATTTAGCAAATAGCAAAATTAGCGGTCATTAGCATCCGCATTGCCTACTTTTAACCTCTTCACCTCATCCTTTCACGAAAAGTGAAGAATCTCCAGCTGTTAGTTATATCTATATATATAAAAGAAAGTCGTGTTAGTTACACTATTTATAACTCAAGAACGGCTGTACTGATTAGGCTGAAAATTGGTGTAGAGGTAGCTTAAAGCCTGAAGACGGACATAGGATACTTTTTACCCAACTTTTATTTTTTACTATTTTCGACGGTTTCGTCAAAAATAAATATAGTCAGTCATCGCATCTGATGTAATAACAAAACTCAAATGACAGGTAATCATAATATTGTATATGGTTAAGTATGAATGAAAAATTGATAACAGTAAATTTTGTTAGAAATCAACAATCAGTAATAATCTACTAAGTTTTTCTTTATTCCGCGCGGACAAAGTTGCGGGCGAAAGCTAGTAATTTTATAAATGCGAAAGTTTAGATGGATGGTTTGTGGATGTTTGTTAGAGTTTGCAGTCTAAATTGCTGAACTGATCTTGATGAAATATGGCATAAATGTAGAGGATAGTCTAGAATAACAAATAGGCTACTTTTGAACCCGGAAATAGTTATGGTTCCCGAGGGATACGCAGTTTTTGTTATTTACATATTTACTCGATAACTCCGCAGCTATAGAACAAAGTCTGAAATGGCACGTAGGATAGTGTTATTTTAATTCCGCGCGGACGGAGTCGCGGACGACAGCTAGTTTCTTATATATTCACTGCTGACCCGGCAAACGTTGTTTTACTATGTATATTATTATCGTAGAGGGTTGAAAATTGAGGATTGTATGTATTTTTGTATGTTGTATAATAAAAAAATAGAAAAAAATTTGTCTAAATAAAAAATAAAATTTAGGGGTGGACTACCCCTAACATTTAGGGGGATGAAAAATAGATGATGGCCGATTCTCATAGATACCGGATAAGCACAAAAAATTTCATCAAAATCGGTCAAGCCGATTCGGTGGAGTATGGCAACGAAAACTGTGACACGAGAATTTTATATATTAGATTACACGAAAGACTAACTTCACGCCTGTCTTCTCTGAAGTCGCTTTACACCAGGTATGCCAGCCTATTCCTAAAACATTGTTGCAGGCACTACCACCATCAGTTCACACCTTCACAGCATTTCTAGTTTATCCTCTGTCCAAAGTTAGTGACCACTCATGCAGCAGTTCATCAGGGAACCTTGGCTCGCTTAATTTGCCGCTCTCAATAAATCAATCTCTTCAAGACGTCAAATAAAACATCAATATTGGTTTGTAAGAAAGTTTAATTTATTATAGAAGTAGTGAAAAATATCTCCAGTGTATGTAAAACAAAGAAATAAACAACAAATTTAGATAAGTACTAACATGACTTCAGCTATGCTAGGTTAAAGTCTAGGAATAAAACTAAAAAATTTAATAATATAAATACACTAAACATGAATGTTTTTTCAGAGTCGATTGAACCTTAACATATAGCTAACACAGAAACATACATTAAATGTGCCGGGTACTAAAGTCTCACAAGGGGGTGAAGGCATGGGGACCGCTCACTATCCATTCACTCGCACAGTCACACAAGTACACACAACAGCACCTCCCGAAGTCAACGCACCCCAAGAGTTAGACAAATTAACAAGGTAAATGCTACCTACAGGTAGGAATGTAAAGTCGCGTCACGGTGCATGGGATGAGTTGGCAGCTTGTTCGAGAGGTGGACCTCCAACCCGGTTATACTATGTCCATCGCTAACATAAAATTTAGAGCAAAGGTGCAGAGTAGAGGATTAACCGCTCTTGAACAGGAGAATGGCGACCTGGCCAAGGTAGAAGTATATGAAGTGACGCGTCTCATGCGTGACATACGAGCCGAAGTTGCGGCCGACTATGCAATGCCATGTCGGGTTGTACTTCTTGTCAAACTCCTTCTTGATGAATGCAGCAATGTCCTGCAAGCAAACATCCATCACCACACATTTACATTTAGTTAATTTCAGGTTACCATGTTTTTATCTTTTTTTTTCTATGAGAAAAACTAATTGTAACCACAATTTTTATCACAGGCAACCAAAATTTGATAAGAATCCCATTTATATCAGCCTCATAGCAACACTTAACAGTATATTACTATTGGTACAGTTAAATTACTATTCACAAATTCATGGCAAACAATACAATTGTGTAAAACTTTACACGGCTCAAACTAATTTAAAATTAAATATACCACCAGGGTGTAACAGTTTATATTGTAAATAATCTTAGTTGCCGCATTACTTTGTATATAAGTTATAAGCTTGTAATGTCCTACTCTTAAGTTGATTTTTAAATTTTAAGTCAATTTAAAAAGGCTAAAAAGAAAACTATGTTTACAGATGACTTCTTATGCAATGTGTGGGTTAGTTTTAAATCTTAGTAACATTAAGTTATAGTCACCTTTTCAATGTTAAATTTCTCAAGGGCTTGCGTTGCACAGTCCACCGCATCTTGCTGCATCTCCTCGCTCATGTCAGCATTCTTGATCACCGCCTTGCGGTCACACATTTTGTCAGGTATATAGCTGCAACAATATGAAATTCATTACATTTATTACTGTCATATCATTTACAATTTATTACTGCATCACCTTTTTCCTAATTAGTTGTGAAATGAAGAAAAATAAATTAAGATCTTTCAGTAGAATTTAGATTACTTAGACAAAGGATTAGAAGATTTAAGTCTATGCATGTCACTCTATAAATATTCAAGTAAATTGAAATCAAATGAAATAAAATTATGAATTAATATTCAAAAAACTTAGTAGTATAATCCATTATTAAAGATGTGATGATAAATGCAGATGTTAGTAATTTCTTAATCTCTCAAAGAATTATAATTTACCGATAATGTCTTGGGTCAATATTTATTGCTCTATCCGAAGATTTCTGATCACACCAAGATATATTTGTATATGCTTGAAAAGCATATACAAATGTATGTATGTATGTATTGTATGCAATAGCTAGACAGGGACTGGGAACTGTTGACATTTCTGTATAAATATATAGTTGTCTTACATTGCTACTATTGGGAGGGGGCAGGTGTTAATAATTCTGTTGAATTACACCATTGAACTATTTTGTACTGACCCATGTCAACAGTTAGCAATAATCGGGTAAGTTTTATTTTTCATTTATTTATTCGCGCTTTGGTTTATTTAGTGGCATGAGCCAATTTAAACCTTATCAGACATTCACCATTAATCTATTTGCTACCAAGTCATATTGACTTAACGTGTCAAAAATAACAATTGAATTTCACCTGAAATATGAACTATGCGACAACCACACGAGATAGGAATTTTTATAGCAGAATACAAAACGCCTTAAACTTCACATCCACCCTGTTTCGATCCCACCGTGTTCACACATCCTAGATTTTCACCACATGCGTATAACAGCCACATCGATTGTTTACGTTCAATAACAGCAAAACTATTTATAGAATGCAGTAAAGGTCAGGCGCGAAAATCGGGTCTTCAGCGCGCCTTTTATGAAAAGGTGTGTGGGAAAACTGGAGAAAGCATAATCGTCGAACAAAAACTGACTTAGAATTATCGTTACCTGACGCAACTAGATGACACCTGATTATTTTTTCTTGCTATTCTAATAGTAGCTTTAGCAGTTATACCAGTCATTTAGATTATAGGAATAAAGAAAAGGTATTACAGCCCACAGTATACATTTGAAATCGTAAAAAATGAATACAGCATGGTGTAATTTATCCCCATAGAAACTCATAAATTAAATCAATAAATCATTTTGCTAGCTACCCAAGGGTTGAGACTAGAGATTATTTTCACCCATGTTAGTACAATTTCTCCGAACATAATTTCTCCGAAAATCAAGAAAAACTGAAATTTATCCACCAATTTTAGAATTAGAATTAATAGGAAAGCTTAGAATAATATTAAAACTAAAATACTCACGTTAACTTCGGGCTAAAGAACAAATTCTCACGTAATGATTTAGATACCGGAGATCGTATGCCTACTTTCCAGAGGATTCTTTCACAGGCTTCTTTCAGTGCGGATTTTGTCCAATTGCGGCAGAGGGCGTTCGAAATTCAAAACGATTCGAAAGACAAAACTCGGTATTGTGTGTTATATATGTGGCCAAGAAGGACACTTTGAGGAATGTAATTTTAGAAAAAAATGTATTTCCTTGTTTAGTTTTAACGTACATAATTTAAAACTGATTCAAGCTGTTTTTAATGTTTTTCGAATTTTTTACTTTTCAAATGTAAAGTAAGCGACTTAAACAGCTTATTTTATATTTATGCTAATTGTTATGCAAAGAAACAGTCATTAATATAATAATGCCTAAGCAAGCAAATAGTAAATTATAAGTCATAATAACTAATGATATTTTCTTTGCCACTTGCCATTATACAAATATCCGATCTATTCGTATCGTTGTTGTTTGCTCGTTTCCTTTGCCTTTTGCCGCCATCTTGTATTTGTCACAAACGCTTCAGTTGTGGCTTCTGTTTTATTAATAAAGAAAGATAAGAAAATATCCCTCTGTAATTAAGTAAATACTTGAAAGTTAAGGAAATAGTTATTAAAAAGTTATATTTATTCAAAATCTGTAATCATGTCTGGAGGAAGCAGCAGCAACCGAAATGAGTGCAGAATATACGTAGGGAACCTACCGCCGGACATAAGAACAAAGGACATTCAAGATTTATTTTACAAATTTGGCAAAGTTACTTTTGTCGATTTGAAAAACAGAAAAGGTCCACCATTCGCATTCGTGGAATTCGAGGACCCTAGGTGAGAATCGGAATATGTTGGTTAACATAATAACTAAAGCGCTTAAAAATTATATATGATATTTAACGTGTCAAAATGCGTTATCATAATCGTATGATAGGATAATTTTTAATTTTATTTTATAAACAATTTAGGCGTGTGTGATTTTTGTAGTCATAAACAGTTTTTGACCACGGATTATGCTGCGATCGACGTATTATTCATATATATGTGTATTATATGTATATTATCCATAATTATCGCATGATTCTATCTTTAAGTGCAATTTGTATTAGCATGATCACATAACATCAGATGGAATAGTACTATAGTACTTTTCATAGCCCCTAAGTGCATGTTATTACTAAATTGAAGGTATAAAACAGAATAAAACTGTAAATCTTGTGTAACCATTGTAACAGTGTTAGTACTTTTCAAAATATAAGCTGGTTTAGTCACGCTGTTTATCAGTAATGACAGCCAAAATGATACCTGGGAAGCATTTAAAATAATGTGTGTCTAAAAGCAAAGTTTCCAATGAAAGGAAATTGCATGTGGCTGAGATGTGTATGTTAAGATAGATGTGTAGTGTGATAAGAAAGGATAAGGTCAAGAATATGTAAATTAGAGAAAGTTTGATAGTATTGCTAGTGATGTATAAATTAAGAAGTAAAAGGTTAGTGTTGTATGGACATATGCATAGAGATGATCACATAAATATGAAAAGATTAAACGGGTATAGTTATAAAGGTAGGGAAAGGCTGAAGAAAGTATGGATTGATTGTGTGGAGGAGACTGCATAAGGAGGTAGTGAATTCAGATGTGATAGTTGATAATGATGTATGATAAAGTAGTACATACTGTGCCAACCCCCCGTAGGGATGGCAGGTCTTATCTATACTATTATTGTAAAAAGGAAATATTTGATTGCTTGTTTGCATTGAACAGGCTCTGCAACTACTGAACTGATTGATAAATTTTTTCGCCGTTTGGTAGCTACACTATCCATGAGTACTATATGTGATTTTTTTAAATTCTATGCTGAAGAAGTCACAGGCAAACGCTAGCTAGTATTTCATAATTAATTTATCATCAATGTTATCTAAGTATGTTGTAAGATAAGTTCTCAAGAGTTAAGTGGGCTTTGCACCGGAATAAGATAAGATTATTGTATGTAACAATACTATTATTATATATTTAAAACATGAAATTTATTTTATTCTCAACTATTTCCTCTTCCCACCCCTTTCTTATAAGAGAAGGATAGGAAGAGGAAGTGGACTTCATGGAGGAGTGGACGCATAGGAAGAGAAGTAATCCTTTCCAGTGTTTCTCCTCCTCCGTCAATTACAGATAGGCAACGCATCTGCAATTGCAGATATCTATCGTCCAACGGTCACTGCTATTTCAGTGACTTTAGGTGGCCGCTTGCTCGTTTGCCACCTTGTATTATAAAAAAAAACTTCAATAACAAGTATATTGGATATTATTCCTTTTAATGATCATATTAATGTGGGTAGACTACAGCAACAACAACATCTGTTGCACAAATTGGCAGGTTTACCTAATGCAATATCACAATCACACAGAAGACAGGTATGAAGAAGTATTCCTGAGTTTAGTCTGATGGGTGTGCTTGTTGAAGACCTAATTATAGTTCTCTTTCCCTTCCCACACTATTCTTATAAAATTAGAGTGGGAAGGGAAAGCGACTTCAGATTTGGACATGGGAATGCATGAAGAAGAAATATCCTCTTTCTATGAATTCCTGCCCCATGGTCATCTATTCAAAACACTTAATAAAACTACCTAACCTCGCCAACTTTGTTTCGCCATGAGGTAAAAAATAAATATATTTAGGTTTTATAGCAGATAGATATATAGCAGCAAGTCTGATGTTTTACTGTTAATTTTTTTTTTAGTTTTAATTATCATATTTTAGAGCTTACTATCCTATTCCCGATGATTGAAATTTAACAATTACCAACTCTGACTTTGTAATTTCATGACACTACTTATCATTTAAGTTGTCAGTAAATTGAAAACTAATATTTTGCTTGGGTAATTATATTTCATGTTAGTATCTTATGGTTATAATTATAATTGTTACTTATTTTGGCACTTTTAAAAATATTTGTTGCATGGATGTCATATTTCTTATGGTGAAAGAAATGACTAATTTAACTAATGAGTTGCAACCTGCATTTATCCGAGCATAAATTCAAAGATGTATGTTAAGTCACCCAAGCCTCATTGTACCATCATGGTTGACGAAGGTCTCACATTCCTAACTTTAGAGTAGACTCCAAGTAGCCATGGGTAACTTACTTAACTGTAATTGATGACCTGCATCTCATGGTTCACATGTGTGAAGCATATCAGTGAGCTAGCTAATCAGCTCAATTTGTACCTGCATAGGTTATGATTTGCTTTGTGAGCTGGAAATTGTGAATCACCAGACAACAAGCGGCTTGTTGGTTAGGTTTAGCATATAGTTCTCTTAAATCATATTGAGCAGTAAACTACCAATTAGTTGTAGAGCTGCAAATCAATGGTTCAAGTCGCACGCTAAACGCAAAATACGCGCTAAACGTGGAGTTGCGGAAACCGTAGCCCCTACTACTATACTACTATGGTTCAAGTCTATGTGATCTGAACTTTTAAAGGATATTTACACTCGTCTACCTCCAAGACAATGTGTAGGTACATAATATAAGACTAAGATGATCGTTTTTAGATCCTTTGGGTACACTTTTTTTTTTTTTGCCATAAAAGTCACATTTTACACAGAGACGCAGATGACGCGGTACGTGCAAGAGATGGGTATGATTACGATGGTTATCGTCTCCGTGTGGAGTTTCCCCGGGGCGGGGGCGGTGGGGGCGCGAGGGGTGGGCGCGGGGGAGGAGATCGCTTCGGTGCCAGACCGGCCACACGGGGTCCCCCAGCAAGGCGTTCAGAGTACAGAGTGCTTGTTACTGGGTTGCCACCGTCGGGATCTTGGCAGGTTGGTAAAATAACAGTACCCTAAAGACAATATTTCTGAAAAGGAAATCAAAAACTCTATGACACTCTAAAAAAGAAGATGAATCAAATTTAGATACTTGTCCAAATCTGATCAGTTGTTTATGGTCTATGCCGTCACAAAGGAACTTACATACAGAATTCCAAATACATACATACATTTTTGCCAGGATCTTAAAGACCACATGCGTGAAGCGGGCGATGTTTGCTTTGCGGACACTTTCAAGGATGGCACCGGTGTGGTAGAGTTTCTACGTCATGAAGATATGAAGTATGCGGTGAAAAAACTTGACGACTCACGGTTTAGAAGCCATGAAGTAAGAATATTTTATTATTTATTTAAGCCTTTATTCCAATTTTTCGATCCCTTTTCTGGGTATAGGCCTCCTCCAATCTTTTCCACGTGTCCCTATATTTTCCTTGTTTTTGCCAATCTCTTCCCACTGCTTGTATAATTTCATCTTCCCACCGTTGTTTTGACCTGCCGACTTTTCTTGCACCTGATGGTCCTTTCCATTTGTTGGTTTCTATTGTCCACCTTCTATCAGTGCAGCGAAGTCAGAATATAATAATCTATAATTAAATATCAAGAATATATTTGGTTAATTAACTATCTGCTCTTTCAATCTCTTTGGTAAATCTGAAGCGCTTTTCTCTCCTGTTTAAGAAAAAAGAAGCATTATCTTAATATTACAAGTATTCTTAACTTGAAACTTGTTTTATGATGTCATTTCATAATACCCCACACATGTATGCAAATTCACATGTCCATATGAGTAACGGTAGATGTACTTCTTCAGGGTGAAGTATCATATATACGTGTGAAGGAAGACTACGGCGGCGGTGGTGGTGGTGGTGACAGATACAGTGGTGATCGTGACAGGTAACAATTTTTTTTTTACAAAGATAGGAAAGATCCCAACTATGTCTGATAAGTAATCCCGCGTTTGTCTAATGAGTGTGCATATTAGGCATAATTTAAATACTTTCCTTGTATGAATTTGGGCATAGGTAAGGAAAATATCGTCCTTCGCTGAAGTGAAGAAGTTGATTAAATGTAGATAATTAATCTTCAAATGCATGTAAATGGTCAGCGGTCACTACTATTTTGATTAATTCCAGTAGCTGTTTGCTCTTCTGGTCATGTCACAGATCAAAGTAATCAATAATTCTAATCCCTTAGTTAAATTATAATTAAAATGAATTTATCGCTATAAGTATATGAATGTAATAAGAATTAAGTAATTTTAATAATCACCACACCATCAGTTATATAGACAATCCTTGAAATTAGCAAAGAATTATTAGTTTCTTAGAAAAACAACATTAATATGTAAATGTCTTACAAACATGTATGAAAATTACCTACATTGAAAGTGAATGTTATCACAAGTGAATTAATTCCCGTCTTAATATGCAAAAAATATTTCCTTAATCTTGGTGAATACTATTTTTATTGTAAAATCTTTCAGCCTCGAAAGATTTCTTGAAGTTTTAACGAGCAATTTGCTCACATTATGTATCCAATATTGGTATGGTAGTGTTCAAATAGCTTAACTTCGTGTTAGTTGCTGTACAGAATACAATGTTAGGTGCTTCGGAGCTTAGATATGTGGGGGAGGCCATTGTGCTTCCTCTCCATGGCCTTCGGGTGAAAAAATATTTGGAAGGGAAGTAGCTTTTGGCCGCAACTCTGTCCCCGAGGAATTAAAAAACTTACTAGCCTATTTGGTCTTCTAGACTATGTTCTAGGTATCTTCCTAATTTCATCGAGATCCGTGGAACAGTTTTGGACATTTAAACAACCAATATACATTAATCTAAACATTGGCATTTATAATTTAAGTAAGAATATTTACGTTAAGTTTAAGTTAAGAAAATATATTGCATTGCCTTTTTCTTTATCATAAACCTCTTTGATAAGTTTACTAGTTTTGATGTATCTTTGGTATATTTTATTCAATTTAAGTCTCAACTTTTTCTTGCCATCATACATTCAACTGGGTACAGCTTTGAGGATCTCCGGTCTATACTATAGTCCAAACTCTGGAACTATATTGTGGACTATGAAAATGGAGTGTGTACAAATATAGAGGTGCATCGGGCAGGTCGCGGTCGTACTCGCCGCGGCGACGCGGATCGCCGACCTACTCGCCGGTGCGACGCAGCTACAGCCGCAGCCGCAGCCGCGACCACAACTACTGAGCAGGTCAGACCGATTACCATCTTTACAAACATTCGTACACACCTGAATTACACATGAAAAACACAAACGCCTTGCAAAAACTTGCAATACACAAAGGTCTTGTACACACTTGAAATAGACATACTTATTTGTACACACTTGAGATATACCCACGTCTCTGTGCACACTTAAAATACCGACACATTTGAAATACACACACGTCTATGTACACACTTGAAATACCCACACGACTTTGTACACACTTGAAATACACATACTTATTTTTACACACTTGAGATACACCCACGTCTCTGTGCACACTTAAAATACCGACACATTTGAAATACACACGCGTCTATGCACACACTTGAAATATCCACACGACTTTGTACACATTTGAAATACACAAAATTCTTTGTACACACTTGAAATACCCACACGACTTTGTACACATTTGAAATACACAAAATTCTTTGTACATACTTGAAATAGCCACACGACTTTGTACACATTTGAAATATACAAAATTCTTTGTACACACTTGAAATACCCACACGACTTTGTACACATTTGAAGGACACAAAATTCTTTGTACACACTTGAAATAGCCACACGACTTTGTACACATTTGAAATACACAAAATTCTTTGTACACACTTGAAATACCCACACGACTTTGTACACA
>JAAOEG020000014.1:3174504-3185039 GCA_011763625.2 Papilio bianor | reverse complement strand
AATAGCAAAATTTGTTAAACATAATGTGTGTAATAATTTATTTATACTCTGTCATTGTATTTGTATTGTTTGACAATATTTTGCAATACGTTGTCAATCTTTACATATTAACCTTTAGCCTTCGAACACTTAATATTAAGCAAGCTAATGCTTTGTTGAGATTCCTTAAAGTTTAAGGTTTAACATTAATTGATTAACAATAAGTTATAATGGCTTTTTGATAGTTTGTAAAATACCACTTCAATTAAATTGAACTGTCGTACCAAATAACTCAAACCAATATTATGAATGTTTTTTTAAAAAAACACACGAATTGCATACCTCCTTATCGGATCTCTATCATAAGTACAATTTATTTTCGTTTAGTTATTTCGGCAGTGGAAACCTATTATTACTTTTTATCTTAAAGCTTCTAGAATAAATCTACTTATACATATAGTAAATTTGGAGTGTCTGTTTGTAATATTAAAATAACCGCTTTTTAAGACAAGTATAATATATATACGATACATACTCTAAAATAATATTTTTTACAATTTTTGTCGGTCTGTCTGTCTGCTTGTTCCGGCTAATCTTTGAAATGGCTGGACCGATTTTAAAATAAAAATAAAAAAAATAAATATAAAAAAACACTATTTTTTAACGGGACTTTTATTTGCAGTTAGCTGATGTAATGAGGAGTAACTTATTCTACGTTTATTTTAGAAAAAGAACGCGCGGACGGAGTCGCGGGCGACAGCTAGTATATTATATGTATAGATTACTCTATATATAAATTTATAACGAACTGCTTTACTAATTTCATTGTGTTAATTTATAAATATAAAAAAAAATATACTGGAATATTCATAAAATGTAAAATACTTGCTCGTCTCCTTACTTTGTAACAAATTTACATATGCGAATAATAAGAATGCAATAAAATAATTCTATATGCCAAGGCCTCAGTTTTTTTTAATTCATATTTTGCGGGTATTTATAAAGAAAAATGAAGCGATTTTGTTTATATACATAATGAAGGATAACTTGACATTTTATTATCTGTGAAGCATATAATTAATTATTACACAAAATTTATTATCTACTAGCTGTGCCCGCGACTTCGTCCGCGTGGATTAGTGTTTTTGGGTCTCATTTCTAATTATTTAAAAGGAATGTTCGTCTGACATCAAGTATCAGTCCGGACTAGCATACACACGCCTATTCCCCCTCCGGTCTCAGATCTCGCGTCTTACAACGCCTATTGTGTATGGTGCGTTGCTAGGCATATATGTTTGTTTCGAATGTTAATTCGACCAAGAAGACCAACCAAGAAGTTTCATGCTTCTAGATTTAAAAATGACGCTACTACTTTCCATCCCCCCTTACAACCCTTATTTCGCATTAAAAAGTAGCCTATATCCTTTCTCAGGCTCTAGACTATCTACGTACCAAGTTTCATTGAAATCGGTTCAGTGGTTTTGGAGTGTAAGCAAGACAGATAGACAGAGAAACAGATTTACTTTTGCATTTATAGTATTAGTAAGGATTATATTTCTATAGGGGTACTTAGCTTCGGACTCTACTATAGCGGTAGTAGATATTGAGGTAAAACCTCTTTAGAAGATGTTTTATATTTGCTTCATATCTTATCACCCATCTTACTTTTACATTTTTTACACAATTGAAATGACCGTTTTTTTTATCATTCGTATATACGTATCGATTCTTAGCTTAATCGCTTATATAAGGGATACAAATCGATTCCCCTTAAAAGTGCTCGATAGGAGAAACAAATTTATTAATTAAAGAAAAATCAGTAGTGGGTTCACCAAAATCAATACAATTCAGAATAAGAATAGGAGAAAAAATGTTTAAGCATATCTGTTCTTTGATATTTTTTTAGTCTTTGACTGTTTCAATTATATTATATTACTTATTAACATTTTACTCTCTCATTTATTTTATTTAATTGTTAGGTATTTTCATAAAATAGATATAAAAGTAAAATACAAAAACGTTATTACAAAAATAAATACAGTATAAAAACCTAACCTAGAAGGCCTCCGGCAACAGAGGCCCAAGCTACCGATGGTTAGGGCCGCAGAGAAAGAAATCGCCTAACAATGCGCGTGTCCAAGAGTACTGGTTTTTGCATCTGCCTTTTGACATTTTTTTTTTAATTTCACTTATTATTTTCTTGTGGTCCGGTGGCGGAATATCTTATGCTGATTCCTTGTAGGCCTGTACTTGTAGGCCTTGCCTCACAAGTTTGAATAGAATATTTTAGTAGTAACTCATCTGTCAACTGCTGTAACTGACGTATGAAAGATGCAAAAGCTTCTGCAGAATATAAGTGTTTTCATCCCCAGGGATAATAAACATATAGCTGGGAAGAGACCCTATCTATTCAGCACTGCAAGGCTTGAATATCTATGTATTCGATTTTTTATTTGCCACTTTTTACATATATATATTTTTAATTTCATGTCCGATATTTTTCATGTGTTGTAATGTTTTTGAACAGATTAAATCTATTACTACTCGTATTATTAAATTTCATTTTTACTAGGGAACCTATTTTGATAATAATTTACAAAGTCCAAAGTGAAATCCTTCTTAAGTATAATGGGCTTCATTTAAAGCAAGCCTATACAGTTAGTTACCGTTAGGAGATAGAAACTGGTTGTGGCTGGAAGCTGTCCAATCGTTGACTTTTCATATGCGTGGGATACGATATGGTATTTGACTTGGCGCGTCGGGCACAATAGTACTCTACCATATGAAGTACCAACTTAAGCGTTTATTTATTTTGCAAACGAGCAGACGACCACCTAAAATCGCTGAAATAGTGAAGTAACCGCTGCCCATAGACATCCGCAGTTACAGGTGCGTTGTCTACCTTTAATCGACGGAGGACGAAATGCACTTAAAGAGAATATTTCTTCCTCTTATGCTTATCCTCCTCCGTCAAGTTACTACCTCTTTCCATCCTTTCCTTGTAAGATAAGGATGGGAAGGGAAAGATTACTACAATTAGGCCCGGACTCTACACTAATCAGACGAAACGCGGAATAGCTTGCACTTGACGCCTATGTTCTGTGTGGTCGTGGTATTGCACCGAGTGACCCGGCCAACTCTTGAATAATCAAAAAAAGCTTTCTCAGATTAACTTTGTATTAACAAACAAAAGACTGTTGTAATTTTTAATATAGACTTATCTATGTATATTATAAATCTCTTTTTTAAACTAGCTGCAGATATTTTTTTCTCAAAAGGCATAAAATTCGAAGAACTAAAGTCGACGACATAGTATGTAGTTCTCAAAGTCTAGGCTAAAGAGTCAACGGACCTGTCACATCTATCAGGCCAACGGTTCCAGATGGTGCAGGAAAGTCCTCGAATGGAGGACACGGTTGGGAACCAGGAGCGTGCGTCCTCAATCCTGGTGGACCGACGACTTAGTGTGAAGGTCGAGAAGTCGAATGCTGGAGGATCGCATTCTATGGAAGGCAATGGGGAAGGACTATGGCCAAATAAAGACTGATAATGATTATGGCGATGGTGATGATGGTGGTGATGATGACGATGATGATGACGATGATGATGATGATTAATATAATCTGTTATGAAACATAAATGCTATCGTTTAGTATCTTACGAGACAGTGAAATCTCTAAGCATATGATTAGGTAACTTGGCGTTTAGAACAATACGTAATGTTTTGTTTATTATTAACGGAATTCTTACAGTAAATTTCCATTGCCGAAATATTTGTACACAAACATATTGTCATCTTTATCACACAGTTTAAAAAAGACTGAGACAGCAATTATTTGGATGTTTCGTTAGCGGGATCCTACGGTTATATAGACATCGGGTCACGCGTCATTAGCCGCTAATGGGTACATAAATCTAATGATTTTCGCGTTTTAAAATACGCTAATATGACATTAATCAAATTTTAAAATATCATTTACTGTCAGTTAAGTTTTTGTTTAGTAACCAAGGTCACGTTTCAATAATACGCATATTTCAAACGTTTCGTTTTGTAATGATAAAATAAAACCTCTTTGTAAAAAAAATCACAATTATACACTACAATATTACCAGAGCTTTATAACTAGCTGTCGCTCGTCCATCCTCACAATATAAAAAAATAGTAGTCTATGGTCTTCCAGCCTATGTTTTACATCTATGTCAAATTTAGTTGAGATTTGTAGAGCTGTTATGGAGGTACCTTTTATAAAACATCCATCCATACATCTAAACATTGGTTTACATTTATAATATTAGTAGGATTACAAAATCTAATTAAGGGCATTTTAATAAATTCTTTATGATTTGTTTCGTTTGTTTTTATTTTAAATTATTATGCAATCAAAGTACCAGGAACACATAAGCACGTAGTATGTAGGTACACGATGTTATTTAATGTAATGTGACCTTTGTCAATTCACGTCGAACAATGAAAGGTAACGCGTGTCATCTGAGACACGCGCGTTGATAGCTTTTACGTTGCTGTTATAATGATAGGTATTGATTTATGTATGGATATGTCCACATTTTAGAAAGTATGAAATCATTAGATTTAGGCCAATTATAGTCACCTTCCCTGTATTATCAAATAAGATAGGATTGAAAGGGGAAGTGAATTAGAGGAGTAAAATCGGTGGCTCAAGAGTTAAGCTCTTGACTTGTAATATGCAGGTCCTGGGTTCGAATCCCGCCATATACCAAAGTCTTTTTTTTTCGATTTCCGTAAATCATATCTACATTTATCCGACTTTCTTACGGTAAAGGAAAACATTGGATGCTACACATATCGGCGCAAAAACTTAAAGATGTTACGCACTAGGCCAGCATGGTTGATTAAGGCCTAGTCACCCATAACTTAGGGTACGTAGCCTGTGATGAATGAAGCTGAAGAAGATGTAGAGAAATGATATAAATTTAATTATTAAAAACAAGCAAATATTTCTTCTATATATGTATATTGTTTTAGTCATTTATTGTTATTCAAATCTTGTGTACACAAGGATTGTGTCCCTATTTTTCCAGGTTTTTATTATCTATACATAAAATAAAATTGGAGTGTCTGTTTGTAATATTGAAATAACCATTTTGTACTACATGTATATGAATATATATACGGTACATACACCAAAATAACATTTTTTACAATTTTTATCTGTCTGTCTGTCTGTCTGTCTGTTTGTTCCGGCTAATCTCTGGAATGGCTGGACCGATTTTGACGGGACTTTTTTGGCAGATAGCTTATGCAATAAGGAGTAACTTAGGCTATGTTTATTTTAGAAAAAAAAACGCGCGAACGAAGTCGCGGGCGACAGCTAGTCTGAAGTAAATGTGATGTTTTATGTATTCTGTACCACTACAGCACCGTACGTCCCAGTTGTCAATTTGACAGTAAGTTGGCACAGAGTATAAAAGCGATAATTCACAGGTAAATCAGATTTAAAATACCGCTAGAGACTTATAGGATGTTATGTGAAGAACGTACGGCTGACGTTCGATACTATTTGTCGTCTGTTACTTAAAACTAAATATGCTTGATCTAATCCAGTAACTGGCAATGTGGTATCTGCGATTCACGAAAGATCTAGTGAAAGGCAAAATATAATGTAGTAATCACTGAGACCAGTATCATTTTGAAAGAGGTCTGTGAGGAAAAGTGGCTAATCTATGATTTACTTTTATTCTTCCTTATAAAATATTTAATAATTAACTACGGGAGTAATCAGTAAAATAACCTCTACAATTTTCGAGAAGCTTCGATTAACAGTTTACAAGGAAATAGTGTCAACTTTGTCCAACAAATTACATGTCACATCATCAAGATGGCGTCTTTAAAATTGCTGTCAAAATTACACGTACAGAATGACGAACTGTCTTTGTTAGTACAATAATTACCATAACCAAATAACATTCGTTCATAAACATAATTGGCAGACTACGGGCAATTCCTTACAGTACGGTAAACTTATTTGGTCAGGAGAGGGAGGCACTGTTATTATGATTAGTTTTTTTTTTAAGCGGCCACCTAAAATCGCTGTGACCGCTGCCTTTAGACATCCGCAATTGCAGATGCGTTGCCTACCTTTAATCGACGGAGGAGGAGAAGCAATGAAAAATAATATTCCTTCTTCCAATGCGTCCTTTCCTCTCTGAAGTCCACTTCCCCTTCCCATCCTTCCCTTAAAAGAAATGGATGGGAAGGGGAAGAGGACTAGTATTAGGCCTCCGGAACGCACACTCATCTGACGAAATGCGGAATTGCTTCGATTTCACGCCTGTCTTCTGTGTGGTCTTGGTATTGCAGTGGGCGAGCCGGTCCATTCCTGCGAAGATGTTAAAGCGGGTTCTACCACTGTTATTATAGTTCATTCAGAAAGTATAAAATCAACTTAGACAGAAACTGACACACGTCAAGACATCTATACTCCGACAAAGATCTTATAGTACTTTTTGACATTGACAAAGTGGTGCAAATCATCCTTATCATCGGCGCATTAGACGTCCCCACTGAGGGGCTCTGAGCCTACGCTTAGGGGTGAACAAGGCACACCCAACCACGATGGCGCAATGCAGTTTGGTTGATGTCACATATCTTTGAAATTCTTCGCAAATATGTGCAGGTGGCATCACCATGTTTTCATTCTCTTGTAAAAATAAAGGTACATGGCGGGATCCGAACCCAGGATCTGCAGATTACAAATCAAATATTTAACCACCGACGCTCATGAGCCAACGAGGCTCTTGAGAGTGCGAACGTCCTGTTGTAATTTAGTTTCCCTGTGCTCACCGGGTCAGATAAGTTTGTCGGATTATAGTGAAGTTTCGTAACAAAATGGTCATCAATCATATGATCATTTCATGAAATTACACGCGACACTGGCGGTCGTGATGACATGCCTGCCAAGTGGCAATCGTCTTTGGCAAATTGCAGACTAGACACTTATGTGTTTAAAATGTACTTGACTACTTCAACTTGTAAAGTTTTCTAACAATACCATCTAGAAATTCGTGTCCAGTGTTGCCCGGATGAATTTCAATACTGCCATAATAAATCCTACCAGAATATTTCAGTTCTAAATTCACATAATACCTAACCTATTTGTTGTTGTCTACAAGTGCATTGCTTATAACTTTGATTTAGAGTATTTTAAAAAACAAAATACAATTTACTGTAAGGTAAACATCAACATTCAAGTAAAAACTTCTGTCAAATAAAAAATACAGACGAATTGAGAACCGGAGGATGGAGGAGGACTTTTGAATCTGTAGCTGTCAATTTTTTTCTTTTAATTTTTACCAAGTGGCCAGTGCTTTTGTAACGTTTAAAACAAAGGCATCAACGGTGAGTCATTTGATTAGTGTCCTTAAATAGTTAGTGTGGGTGACAAAAAAGTGAAGGGTGCTAATACACGCGGCGTACCCAAGGGCACGTGCCTGCGTCACCTATTAACTTTGACTCTAAAAAATACGCATATTTGTAAATACACTAGGGACACCAGACACAAAATGTTACATGGACTAAAAAACTATTTTGTTACATCAAGAAAGGAATTTTGTTCCGTCTTTTCATAAAGACAGAAGGAAAACTAAACAGAGCTGATTTGAAATTTTCCTTCACTGTTGAGAAGCTATACTATCCCTGGATGATAAAGGCTATGTTTTTTTTTATTCTGCTCGTACGAAGTCGCGGGCATAAGCTAAGTTGATTTATCTATAAAAACAATTGAGTTATTTTTTTTCCAAAAATATGAAATTTATATAAAGCACTTTTCCTGAAGGTAAGGGTGTAACAAAAATAGCAATCTCTAAAATTACGATTTCTGATTACAATACAGTCTATTGTGCGTGGTTGCCTATGGCCTAGTCATCGCAAACTTAGAGGAGGCTACGAGCCCTTCAATGGGGACCTATAGTGAGGTGATGATGACGATGTGATGTTCATTTATAATATAATACATGTCCTAGGTATTGTCCTGTAATTTAAAATTATTAAATTGGCATGAGGGTAGTTGTCCCCTAGGTCGTGCAAAAGCTCAGTGCAGACAGTCCCAGTGCGTTCCTTTGGAGTTCCCGGGACTCTCCAATCGCACTTGATGATGGCCACCGAGGGTGTTTTAGTGAGTCAAGTCTCACATAACCCTGTCTTTCCCCCAGAAGGTAGGGTATCTTTGAATATTTCACCCAGATAACAAAAAAAAGGTATTGTCCTGTTATTTAAAAGTAATAAATTGGCAAACGTATTTATTAATGGATACACAAATAAAATGAAGGCCAATCAACAATATACTCTGCGTATATTTGATGTTATTTAACACATTACTGTTTTGTACAAATCAGAAAAAAATAACGTAAAAAAACAATGTTGCCATTTTTACTCTATTAGTTTTTTCTTCGTGCCACACATTAAACTATGTGAACTAAACAAAACGCCAGCAACAACATATGTTGTACGAATTGGCTCGCCCACCACAATACTACGATCACAGAGAAGACAGGCGTGAAGTGGAAGCAATTCTGCTTTTCGTCTTAGCAGTATGCATTCCGGAGGTGTACTATTAGTGCTCATCCCTTTCCAGCCTATTCTTATAAGGATAGTATTGGTGAACTGGTAATGACGGAATATAGGACGCAAGGAAGAGGAATTGGGAGAGGAACGGAACTCCAATTGCAGATGTCTATAGGCAGCGGTTACTTCCTTTTAGCGTTACATAAGCGACTTGAGGTGGCCGCTGGCTCGTTTACCACCTTGTAATAAAAAAAAATACAGGGTGTATGATGAATTAGGGTCATAAAAAATAAATGTTCAAAGCTGCATGTAAAATTGCAAGCTTTATATGCACTTTTTATAGTCAGTTACTGAATACTCATCTTCTTAGCGACAAAGATTAACATCATTTAACAAGACAAGCTGTGATGACCAGATACAATTTAGCAGGGCTGCTCAAGTTACCAGCTAGCGGCCCGTATGAAAAAATATGAGACAAGTTTTAAAAAAAGTTGGTTTTGAGACGGAAGAAGGGACGCATAGGATGGAAAATTTACTTTTTCTGTGCGTCCCCTCTGTCGTAAATTAAAGGTAGGCAACGCATCTGCGATTGCAGATGTTTGTGGGCAACTATCTCTTCGCTATTTTTCATTAACTAACTTATAATATAAAAAAGAAGGCTCATAAAATAAAAATAGGACTTTTGTCTATTTTCAAGACAAACAAAAGATAAGCTCAATAAAGAAAGCAACGTAAGAATGAAAATTATATTAACATATTTCAGATTTTTTTAAACAATGAAACGATTTTATAATGAAGCACATTTAGTGAAAATCTTAAACTACACTAATCCGTATTCCTTGAATTTTATGAGGAATCTGGTACCATCTAACTATCCTAATTAATCTCATAAGGGGTCAGCACACAAGGTTTTTTATAACCCTTAACGTTTTCACTTAATTTTTAAGGCCGGTCGCCTGTCACCAACCCTACTTGGGAGAGAATTTAAAACTAAATATTTATCTTTTAAAATAAATAAAATATGAATACCTAATTATATGCTAAATAATTATAGAATTAATGACATCTATGTAATCTTTTAGAAAATAAAAATATAATAAAATACATTAAAGGTTTAGCTTCCCTGTTTGATACAGCGGTAGTTGGTTGCAACCGGCCGGACCGGTGAGACTGGATCGTGATAAAGTTCAAACGCTTTGAGGAATGTCGCATTTATAATTCGAACATTCTTTTTAGAAGAAATTACTGTTATGACCCAATTGGTTGCTGACGTCACCTCTCCCCCCACTGAGAAGCTAAATCACTAACTAACGCTAAAGACAGAGTTACCAGACTTCACTAGATAATAACTCTTTTTTTTATATTACAAGGTGGCAAACAAGCAAGCGGCCACCTGACATGGCTGAGTGACAGCTGCCCATAGACATCCGCAATTGCAGATACATTGCCTACCTTTAATAGACGGAAGACGAGACGCAGTGAAAGAGAATATATCCTCTTCTTATGCTTATCCTCCTCCGTCGAGTCATTTTCCCCTTCCCACCCTTTCCGATAAGGGTAAGAAGGAATAGACAATTATACATTATCCGGGAAATCCCCGACTAATGAAATAAACGGTCGACTTAAAGCAAGTGTCGTGCAAGTATGTACTATCGTTCAACGTATGCGGGCCCTAACGACTAATAACAACAGTTCTCGTATGCGAGCACTATGGTAAGCATGAACAAAAGATAAACAAAAAACAAAAAACAAGAACAAAAGACTTCTCTCATACCACGCATGCGGCTAAAGACCACGTTGTTTGACTTGGCATAGTAAATTTCTTCTAAGATATACGCAGGTTAAATTAAAAATATTGATCGTATGTAACTTATAAAAACAAGCCAAATATTCTTAACATGTTAGATTAGACATTATTGTAATCTAAATGTTATTTAGGTTTACTTTCTTAAATGTTTTTTTATGTTAATAAGTTTGTTATGGCCTCTTACAGGTCGGCGACCGTTTAATTGTA
>JAAOEG020000014.1:3066954-3078584 GCA_011763625.2 Papilio bianor | reverse complement strand
TGAATAAGTATTAAAAAGATCTGTTTATCAACGTATTGATTTACACCAAGCGTCGATGCCTTTGGTTAGAACACTTGACTTGTAATCTGCAGGTTCTGTGTTCGAATCCCGTCTTTTCATCATTATCATCATCATCAGCTTACTATATGTCCCCACTGAGGGGCTCGTTCTTATGGTGAAGGAAAACATCGTGATGCAACCTGCACATATCGGAGAACAAATTCAAAGATATGTGTGAAGTCAACCCGCAGTGGGTCAGCGTGGTTTACTAAGGCGTACTTGCCGCTAACTTAGGGTAGGCTTCGAGCCCCTTTGTGGAGACGTAGAGAGAACTGATGAGGGTGATTTAAGTTTTTATCGGTAGGCGTCAATATATAAAGGTTATAGTAGTCCAAACGAATGGGCTCACAGTGGTCCAGGGGGTGTATTGGTCGGTACAGTACCCAGGGGGTTATGTGGTCCACCCGCCGGGTGTTTACGATGGCGGTAAAAATATTGAGGCTTCACAATTTAAAGACGAAATTCACCATAAACAGTGTAATTTTCAAAAGGGCCTAAGAGAAAAAAAATCTCTGTAATAATCTGTTTAATATAATAGTAGCTATTAGTTGGTAATTAAATACTGATAATTTAATTACATATAAGTGAGCAGTATTGGGCTTCCATAGCAATTGACTAAACTGCAATAATTTTTTTAAATTAAGCAAGATATAAATTTGTATGTATGAACTTTCTCAATCCTATCCCTACCCTGTATGTATTTATCGCACACTTTTTTGTTGTATTGAAGTACTTTTGTGAGATTTTTAACACTTTACCGACGTATGTATGTATGTATGTTAAGCCCGTGAGCGACCGATCAGCCGCAAATTCTCTGACACCATCGCACGGGAGTACTGATATGTTTCCTGAATACATTACTCCGCTTCACGTTATTAAACGATTTATTAAAGGAGAATTATGATATGATAGAATGTTTTATTCTTATAATATTAATTATAACTGAAAATGACATCGGTAGGTAGGTTTGGCGAAAATGCCGATTAATAGGCTATTGGTCGGTAAGTATCGGCAACAAAAGGCCGATTATTAGGATATTGGTCGGTAAGTAGCGGCAACAAAAGGCCGATTAATAGGATATTGGTCGGTAAGTATCGGAAACAAAAGGCCGATTGATAGGCTATGAGTCGGTAAAGTGTTAAGATATTATAAAAATCTCATATATGGAATTTTAAAGCAACAAAACGAGTGTACTTATATATTTTTAAAATTGTTAGCTGGATATATATGTATTGTAATAATGATATGTTGTGTTCTGGTTTCTGTTATAAAATAAGGCCTATAGTATTTAAAAAAATATTCACCGACTGCAATATGTTTGTTTAGAATTTTAATTCAGATGTAAAGATATTCAATGTAACCCAATGAATCGACTATTTAAAAAAATGTATAATTCATGTAACTTTTTATGTTTTTATATTTAACATAATAAAATATATTATTTTTTTCTTTTCTTCTTTGGTTTAATATTTTCTATGGTATCAGAGTTGTCATTAGTTTGGAACTTTTTCAAATCGGCACAGAATAATACCTGGAGAGAAAATATTTGTTTGAATACATTAAAACAGAATACAATATTTGATATGGTTCATTTGAAATAGAGAGAAAGCCTAAGTGAGTAGTAATAAAAGGTTTCTCACGAATTTATCAGCTATCAGTAAATATATAAGCTATCAAATTATATATATTTATTTTTGTAATGATTTTCACTTCTATCTAAATTTTGTTCAAAATAATAGTTGAAGGTTAGGATTCGAACCCACGATCTCAAGATTGGTAAATACCTTTAGCCATTGGGTTACAGGGACTTTAATATAAATAGTATTTACATTTAAAACATACCGTATGAGCCCAACCCGCCATATCACCATACAGATGTCTAAAATGATCACCAATCTCTGCATACATTTTATCTGTAACATTTTTCTTGCCCCTTAGATGCGGTAAGTAATTGTTTGCAGCTATTTGATACACATGAGTATCTACTGGTAAAGCTTCCAGATGGTTTAGAGACATTAAACATATGCAATCTGCTACCTGAAATATTTGTAATCACAAAATTCCACATGTTATTAATTTTTTATCATAAAATAACTCTTGTTGATACATATTGATGTCTATTTTCAAAAACAAAGGGATGCTATGATTCTATTCATGATTTGATATTTGACCCACAGATTTGTTGACAACCCCTTTACTTTTAATTCAAGGAAGTGAAAATCTTGAAGACTACTATTGTATACTCATGACTACCGCATAGTGTGTTCTCCATTGACATAGAGTTAAATTTTTCTAACCGGTCTAGATTTAGGAGCGCATTAGAACTATATTTATGTTCATAGTAAATAACCTTAGGGCCTATGCCGCATAGTTTCATAAGTTCTTGTTTGGCATCTTTATATTTCATATTCTGCAATGTTTCAAACCATTGCTCACCGCCCCATTCAACAATTTGTGCTGCTGACTTTTGTATAAATTTCGCGCGATAGCCGAAACCGAGCTCACGTAATTTTTGTTCCACCTAAAAACAATTATTAACTATAATTTCCTCCTTTTACAAAAATATATAATAATATAATACTTTCATTCGCTTTGTAAAAATTTTCTTCTATCACTTTGCAAGATATCAAGTTTGCCTCGCAAAAAGAAATCTTTCCCCTACGAACCTTTTTATCAACTTTACCTGTGATCCTGACAACTTATGGACATCAGGGAATGAATAATATTTTATTCCATCATAATCACATATTTCTTCACCATAAAATGCACACAATTTTTCTACCATACTTGATATTCTGAAACAAACTAATGGACATAATATTTCCAGACATATATTAACACAATGCTGTGGCAAATAAATTTAGTTCACTTCTTATAGAAATTAACACTTTTTTACTTTGGTTTATCAAGTGAAATTACCTTGAAATATGATTATTTTGACTACAAATAAAAGAAAAAAGATTCTCGACTGGCTCCTGTGCAAGCATTCTGATGCCATAA
Source organism: Papilio bianor (assembly GCA_011763625.2). Taxonomy (NCBI): domain Eukaryota; kingdom Metazoa; phylum Arthropoda; class Insecta; order Lepidoptera; family Papilionidae; genus Papilio; species Papilio bianor. The sequence goes on along the minus strand of JAAOEG020000014.1, from coordinate 3,075,524 downwards.
AACTGTTTACAAGCTGTTTTGAATATAGCATCTTTTTTTGACCACTCCTCATAATATTTGGTTAGTGGTAATTCTAAACGAAAATACTTTCTTAACATCATGTCAAAATATTCTTCACATTTTGCATTATTTGCATCTTTGCACGTATTCGTATGTATATTACTTTCAAGTGGTTTTTTTAAAGAACCGATAATTTGATAGTGTAAAAAATCTTCACTTTGTTTTAATTTCCAGACGGTTTTACTAAATATACCTGTCCATTCATCGTTGTCTTTACTGTAGGTCCACCTAAAATTATACAGTATTTTTAAATTTCAAGGTAGACTTAACAGTAAGGATTTCAAAAGCAACGTATTAATTACCTGAAACTTTGACCGCCGTTTAGAGTACCGAGTAATTGTAATTCGTTTCGGTTGCATAATAATTTATTCCAACTCATAATAAAAAAAGTATGTTTTATATTTTGTGTTTCTTTATATATCGTTAAATATTGTGAATTGTAAAATGTTAATATAAACAAAACATTATTAATTGACAGTTGACAATTGTATTTGTCACTGTCAGTAACATTACTTAACAGTCATAGATCAATTATCATCAGAAAGCTCAATCCATGGCTGCCAAGTATCTTTTTAATACAGCCTAATAAGAGCAAAAGTATGGGAAGAAGAGTACCAGGTGTGGTATTGGTGTCGAGTGCTTAAGGTAAGGAAATTTACTTGATTAGTTGTTTATTTCAAATTACTCTGTTCTTTCTTTTAAAACTATGCGTCCTAATAGTCTCATCACCTTACATACTTGGTAATTCACCAATCGTACATGTGGACATATTCTCGGTCGGTAAATGTTACACGTTTAGTGGGCTAATTAATAATAAAAATTGTTTAAAATAGAACTTTATTATTATAATTTTTCTAGAAATTAAAGCTTACCCGTAACATAAAAAAATATCGACATCATTTTGACAAAAAAAAATGAAAACGATGAAAACTTACTTTCCTACATTACTCTAAAAAATGTCACTGGTATTTAAATTATAATAAAAATACAAAAATTTAATTGCATGAGTTAATTTTATTACGAAAATGCCATGTGTCTTTTTATCCACGATCTGTATTTAGCAACGTCCGTGAAGATGACGTATTCGTCGAGATTACATGGCTTTTCAGCTGACTTTGCTGATAGTGCAAGAGAGACTATGCCACGGACTCTCCATCGGCCGTCGTCCAAGACAAACAAACCACCACCTGAGTCACCAGCGCATGGGCCCGAACCATCGCGATTACCTTAAAAATAAAAAAATATTACATTATTATTTTGTAAACCCCCCTTTACCTTGACCATAGCCTTATATAATGCAAGAAATTCTTGCATATTTAGGTTTAAGGTGTACACTAACTACCCATTATACTAACCTGCACATAAAGTGGTGTCAGATGTGAGTTTGTGGAATTCAGATCTAGTCGATCGACACTCCCTGTTGGTGACGATAGGTAATCGGATCATTCTAGGATCGCCGTGCCCGCCTTTGCCCGACTCGTTGTCTCCCCAACCAGTAACCTAGAATACATTTCAACTTATAGTTTCTGACGCTCGTGTTGGCAAATCTGGTAGAACAATACCCTTGTTGCCGACATGCGAAATCATCATCAAACCTATTGTTTAGTAATATGATTTTGTTTGTGTAAAATTCCTATATTATGGTAATAGATTAACTGCTACTTGTGAGATGTTAGCTATTTTTCCTTAGTGTGTTTATGGTCTAAGAACACCCTTTAGACATCGATTGGAGTCATCTTTAGGTGCAGTAGTGGGTATTCAGAAAATTAGGATTGAAGTATGCATAACATACCACTCCAGTGTGTCCTGCAATACGATCTAGATTATCATCGGAGCCCCACAAGCAAGCTGGTTTTACGTTACTGTTGAACTCCACCGATTTCTCCAATGTGAATAATGAAATATCATCTGAAAAATATGTTTAAACCTGAATTAGAGCATTTACGATTAGCATGATTTAAATATATTATCATGGTAAATAAAAAACATAAGAAACCCCAAAAACTGTTTGATTCCCCCTTTTCTACGATAATTATTTAAAAAATATACTGCATTCAAAGCTGTAAAATATTATATACTGACTTGTATAGTTAACTTTGCTGTAATTTTCGTGCACATCCGCCGTTGAAAGTTTCCTCATCTCAACGTCGCCGCCCCACTCGTCCAAGTTGTAAACGCCTATCTTCACAATCATGTCTGACGCCTGCTTGTTAGTCATGCAATGGGCAGCTGCAAATGGTTGGACAAACTTTTTGCAAAAAGTAATATTTTTGATAAACCTATCAGTTTTATTATTATGCTAGTTGTCGTCAGCTACTTCACCAGCTCTTGTCACAACGACATTGTCCAGGCTAATCTGAACCCAATTTTATAAAATCAATATGCATTGGAAAATAAAATCTTCCAGGTTCTGGTTTTAATTGACATAACACTTTTATATATGCATTGATTGACATGAAACAATACTACTAAGAAGGACGTCGCTAATCGATGATGGGGGAGGGGTACCCCTCCGACACCCCCTAGGCGACACTTATTAGGTGAAACTTATCACATCGCATTAGAGAAAACCGCATAAAAATTAGCATGCACGAAGTCACTGACAACATTTAAATACAGTTATTTCGAGGTCTATTTACCAATTAAAAGAGATCCCTTAACTTCTTTCTTTTTTTTCTATATTCGCCATGTATCAGGTTCATTATAGATAAAGATTAGATTACCTGTGAGAACATGTCGGTCAGATATCAGAGTGCCTGAGCATACAAAGGTGAGCGTCCGTGCGACCGTTTGGTAGATGGCGACGAGCCAGGGCCACTCGCCGCGCGGGTACGTCTGGCCGTGCCAGATTAGTGGCACACCTATTTTGCCTTGCCCACATTGTATATTAGAAGAATCTTCTGCACCAGAATTATTGTCAGAAACACGAGACGACGTTCCGGAGTCGCGATCCCTGTTAAAAATCATTCTTGCATTAACTGTCAGAATAAGAATTGTAAGAGCTTATTACAAGAGATAAAACAATTAAGAAATTTTGTTGTAATAATATATAATAATATACATCTTATTCTTCTTATCTTACTAATATGATAAATGCAAGATGGATGGATAGATGTTTATTAGAGTTTGTCACCTTAATTGCTGAACGGATCTTGATGACATTTGTCATAGATGTAGAAGACAGTGTGAAAGAACACACAGGTTACTTTTGATCCCAAAAATAGTTACGGTTTCCGTGGTAAATATACATTAATTTTGTGTCTTCATGTTTACTCCATAATACTCCAACGGCTTTAGATATCTTATTTAAAATTAGCATAGATATAAAACAAAGTCTGGAGTAACACATGGGATACGGTTCATCCTCGAAAACATCAGGTTCCAGATACGTAGTTTTTTTGTTATTTACGTATTTACTCGATAATTCCGCATCTACTTATCTTTCTGAAATTTAGCACAGATATAGAACAGAGTCTGGATAAACACTTGGGATACTTTTCATCGACGAAAAATGTGATATTCCTGGGGGAAATGTAGTTCTTTCTTATTTTTATATTTACTCAATAAGACCGCAACGGCTTAAGAGTTTTGGTTTTAACAGATGAACTCCACAGTTAAAGTTATCCCTATACACGCACAGTATTAATTGTGGATTTCAACTGTTCAATTAAAGACTTTAGCGGCCTTTAAACAGGAATGAGATAATCAAAATGTCGGACATAAAGTTTGAAACATATTAGTGGTAAAAGATTATATATGTCGTAATCAGAAGAAGAAATTAATTTGAATTCAAATCGAAATTGGAACATGCGTTCTAAGAGCTAGTTGTAAGATGCTCGCTTGACGAGTGTCATTCTGGACACAGGGATTGTTGCTAAGGCATTGTTGGTTGTACATGAGCTGTGTGAATCAATTATAACGATATTGTGTGTATTTATTGTATCCCATATCACCCATGACCGCCTAAAAGTGATTACAATTAATAATAATTCTAATCACGAGCTACCCCGGCCGTTATGTGTAGGTATATAATAAAGGAGAACGGAGTACAATACAATTAGGCATATAGTTTGTTTTACTTACGGATTGCGTACTGGTGGTGTAGGCCTTGGCTCCGGTCTTCGCACGGGCGGAGGATCCCTTATTGGCTTAACGGCTGTTGAAGGACCAGTACTAAATAAGTCAGGATTATTAAAGAAGCTCGATGGGAAATTGATCTTATTTGTATTTGTTCCGTCGAAAATGGAATCTGGAATGTGTAATTGTTAAGTTAACGCAGATTTAATAAACATAAGTTGGTCAAAGTCTTGCTAAAAGTCAAATCATAATCAGCTCAACCGTTTCGAATATTACTTATAATACCCGTAACGAATACGGATTTCCTGACAGACGAACTAAAATACATATTGTGTGCGAAATACATTTTTTTAGATATCACACACATTTCAATTTTATTAATTATTATAAATATAATATTTATGTATGGGTTTATAAGTTCCTATCCTATTGTGCCTCCTAGAGTCTACAGCGTAAAGTGTACAATTGTTCCCCCCTCTAGAGCTAGTCTAGATCATCGGAGGGCGACACCCATAGTGTAAGGTGTCATCCGTTTTGCACTTTTCCTTGGAGAGTTACAAGGCGCCGGCTCATGATATTACAAACTCTAGTTTATAAATTAATATACTAGTGTAAGGAATAATAATACTTACAGTATGACCCAGCGGTTGTCCCTTCTTTAAACAGCGATGGTAAATTGTATACAATTCGGTTATTTGGTACGTTATATTTGACAGGCGTGTATGTTGATGGTCGTGTATTTCCAGTGATAATTTTAGTTCCTGAGTTCGTATACAGTGTATGCTGAAGAGATATCGTTGTCACGTAATTACTAGTTTCCAATGTATCTGTAAATGGTATATAAAAATAGTTTAATGAAGCTTTTACCGTCGGAGTACTGCGATCTCTAAACAGGATTCTAATCTGAGTAGTAACATTATTTTGTATCTTATTGGCTAGGTACTTCTTACTACGCTTTCCTGTTATGCCTCAACTACTTCTAAGTAACTTTGATACACCTATTGTACTATGAGGAATAATGTCTACGGATATCCGCATTTGCGGAGGCTATAGCGGGTTATGTCAGAATCGCACCGACTAAAAATGAACGTTTGCGTACACATCCGCAACCCCACCTGTGTCGGCTGCCGATAACTCTATCCCTGTGGTGGATATGTCTTTTCGAATCTTCTTTAGAAAGGGGCGCCGGAACACCAAGTGCAGCCCTTGACATAGGTGACGAATTCCTTGGAAGCCGCCACCTCAGGACCATTAAGGCCAGAGAGTTTTAATATATGTACGATAAAATTACCTGGGCTATCGGAACAAACGAGATCGTCGTTTACATATAGAGCTGTGATCTTGGGAAGTGGAGAACTCACTGGGAGATTTACCCTGTACTGTATTGTTTGGCCATTGTTGTAATTCGTGATTGCATTAGCACCTCCATAAGGTCGGATGTTGCCAACGTACTCCTAAAAAATAAAAAATAAACGCTTAATATTAAAATCGTACTAATATTATATTATCACTACATAGTATAAAACAAAGTCGCTTTCCCTGTCTGTATGTCCCCTTGACTGCTTAAATATTAAAAACTACGCAACGGATTTTGATGCGTTTTTTTTAATAGATAGAGTGATTCAAGGGGAAGGTATATATGTATAATAACATCCATTAAATAGTGTAGAAATACTGTTATTTTTGAAGTTTCTAATGTGATGTCGTAAATAATTACATTTTTCCGCTTACATTGCAACAAACGCAGGCTGAAACCTACGAGATTTATCAGATTTATACTCGTGCGAAGCCGGAGCGGAGCCGCTAGCCTTCCTTTAATCGACAGAGGAGGAAACGCACTCAAAGAGAATATTTCCTATTCCAATGCATCCCTACGTGAAATCCACTTCCCCTTTCCACTCGTTTCTTATAAGGAAATGATGGGAAGGGGAAGAGGACTGGTAGGCCTCCGGCATCAGACGAAACGCGTAATAGCTTCCACTTCACGCCTGTCTTCTGTGGTATAACACCGGACGAGCCGGCCCATTCGTGCGAAGATGTTAAAGCGGGCTCTACCACTGTCAAATTAAAATCAAAATCAAATTTGTAACAAATATATGTTATAGGCTCGAATAGCGTCTAAGTAAACAACTCGGTTTATTTTTAATTCCAAGCGGTCGAAGTCGTGGTCTATAGTTATGATAAACGTACAAACAAATAATTACGTCAATTTTATGTTAGGAATAGTTGGGTTTATAGAAAATTTCCTTTAACTTTGATTGGTCTATAATGAATACTTTTTATAAACTATGGTATTCTTCTATTCATGTTGTGGTTCATTGGATTACATTAATAAACTAAACGGGAATACCCAAACAAATTATTGTTATGTTTTTCCTTATTTGCCTATTAATCGCAGGCCGAATATTCGAACATCTTTGAGAAATCCAAGTGTTCATTGAACCAATTCCCATTAACGTACAATAGATTTTTTTCTATTCACTATAAGCAGATGTTAGTATGTTTAAAATGTTCAGTTCAGTCAAACAAGCAAGGAGTTGAAGCTTAAGCATTCAAGCAACATTATGAGAAACACAAAATACGAACTACTACAGCTCATGGAAAGATCCAAGGACAGCGAAGTGTAGGTGAAGAATATCCTAGTTAATAACCTACGCCAGTTTCGGAAAAAGCACCTCTTTGTTTTACTAGAGCCGCGGTCTCAAGAGTTAATGTTGCCATAATGATCGCCGTACTTCGAAAAAAGATGGCACTTTAAATAGAAGAATCTACAAGATTACGATAAGTAAAGATGGGGTTAATCTATAACATAAAAATGCATCGCAAAATGTAAGCGCATAAATCAAAAACGCCTGGACCAATTTGGCCAATTCTTTTTTAAATGTTCGTTAAAGTCCAAGAATGGTTTATACGGCGAGAAAAATTCGAATAATTACCGAGAAAACCCTAAAAACAGCCCTTTTCTTTTCCCAACCAATAGATTCGTAATAATACTTAAAAGTCAATTTGAACTTTAATTCCATACCATAAAGTTTAAGTGTTAGTTGACAGGTTGCGGGGAGGCAAAACAATTGAGCGACGTTAGTATAGTACAATGTTATTAAGATTATTAAGATGCTATAGACTCTTTTTAATTCTGCGCAGACAAAGTCGCGGGCAAAAGCTAGTCGAAGATATAAAATTTGTTAGCGATGTAACAAAGAGGTCTAATTCTCGTTCGATCATTCAAACTTTAAAAGACGAACGAACGTCCTAAGAATCTCAATTAAATATGTTACGTGTGACTGGTCTGCCGCGGACGGTAAAAAATAACAAGTTTGGATCCTCTTATTTAAAAATGTGAAACCAGCTAAGAAACTTATCGCATCATCTTACTACGTATTTCGCATTATTTGTTAGAAAAGTAAAAAAAAATATATAATTTTTACATGGATAAAACGCATTAAAATTAATTAATTTAGTAATTTTATAGCGTATTAAAAAGGACGGAGGAATACATTGTCACCGAAATATTCAAATTTATAAAACGTTCAAAAACGATATAACACAAAAAATTCAAAAAGTTCATTTTCGTTCCGTTTGGGGTAGAAACTTTGGGCCCGTGGGGTCCATCTGCCAAAACTTTTTTAACGACCTTAAAAAAAAAACTGGTTGAGGCCTCAGGAGACCAGAAGGGTGGTACGTATTTCGCGCAGAGGATTAGCATTGCTATTCAGCGTGGAAATGCTGCCAGCCTTCTGGGAACGTTGCTAACTGGCAGTGAGCTAATACAATATTAAAGAAACAATGTTTTTTTTTTTAGTGTGAATTGAATGTTGATTGTAGTATGACATATTATTAATGATGAGATCGATGACAGTTAAACACAAAAAATCATAAAAAAGTGATAAGGGTGTTGTCAATTGAAATTGTAAAGTACAAATATGTTAATAACCCCCCCCCCCCCCATCTTCCGTTAATAAAATAATAATCCGTTTTTACCGTGTCAAACAAATTGGAATTCCCCGGCGACCGGTTGCAAGTTGCTAGTCGCGGCAAAGTCTCGTGCGGCCGTAAACAACTGACATTCGCAACGACGGTCAAAACAAAGTCACGCGACTATTTTACCTTATCAAATAAATAATGTGTCATAATTTATATAACTTTATAATAATTATTTCTTTTATTAATTATTGCCCGACTAATTTCGGAGGATAATGTTTTTAGCGCGTTATTGTATGCATGTCCATTCCCTTGTGACCTGTGAGCTAAATTACTGAACCGATTTTGACGAAATGTTATTCGATTCGTAATCTTCCCCGAAGTGTTAGGAATAAAATTGTGTTATTATCAATTTGAAAAGATGAAAAATAGAAGCTACATATGTATGCAGCACGTAGACGAGCTTCCTATATACTTGACCTTTTACCTATAACCTTTGCATTAAGTTATGT
>JAAOEG020000014.1:2977036-3009727 GCA_011763625.2 Papilio bianor | reverse complement strand
ATACGATGCTGGTGTGAACAAAGCTTTAGTACCTATCAATACAACTTGTGGTTGCTCAAGTAAACCCGAGAGACATAGCTAGTGTGTCTATAAAACAATTTTGGAAGTAAATGAATCCATAATTCCTTCTACTATACAGAACAAACGCTTTGAAATTCTTACCAAATATTTTAAGAAACAAATGAATTAATTTAATGAAAATTAACATAATGCTGGTAATAACGATTTATAAAAGAAATTTTATAATCTTTCATATTTTTATATTACTAATGGGAAAGCTGCGGCACAAACCTATGTTCTGCAAAACAAGAACTAACGAGGATACATTATAGAGCTTTTTACAAAGCTTCATCGTAAGCCCCGGAAGCTTCATACTGTAATAAAGGGCGGTGTTTTTATAAGATTATGGTAAATTGAATCGAGCGTAATGAGATTTAGATTAACTTTAGCATTCTCTACCGTGTTAACACTGTTTTATTGAAATTATAAATTCCTTGCGAAATTGATTTAGAACACAGACCCCTACAAGGACTTAAAAATAATCTCGGGATGGTGTAACATGGTGTGGTCCTATGTTGAAAAAAAGGACTTCACTTTGTAAAAGTAATAAGAAATATAACTGATATTTCATTCAAAAGGTGTTTGAATATATCTAATATATTAGCTGACTTTGGCTGCGTGGAATAATGTCTTTGGGCACGATTTTTAATTATTTAATACGCACGGGCATAGCATACTCAGGCATAATCGCGACAGAATTTGGAATTAAAGCAAGACAGACAGACAGAGTTACTTATAATATTAGTAAGGATTACTTTCATGTGTTTATGCATTGTACAGTGAATAGTGTTCAGTATAGTACCTCTACAATACCAAAAAGCAATGCTTTAAGTGAAATAGAGCGTAACTAAAGGCCCTGATGTGTCCCAACCGGTACATGGCTATCGTTAGGGAGTGACGGTTTTGGGTCAGTTTAATATAATATAAATCATACGAAAAAAGATGAATGACATGTAAGCTGAACAAGCGAACCGGTCTATCGAAACATTCGTTAACTCTGCTTCTTTCAAAAGAAGTAGATTTTTTACAGACATAATACCTTTTTAAGATATTTTATTCTCAATTCTGAGATACTGACGCTCTTCAAAATTAAGTTTTTATTAGTACATTGTTATAAACATCTATCCTTATCAACAATTAATCAGATTGTACAGGTGCACATGTATTTAATGCCAGGGCCCCGTTACCATCCATATGCATTGGAGCGCATTAACAACCCATTGGTTTTTACTCATCAATACAGTTACTGGTACAATTAACTTACTAATAAACCACAAGCGTAATGCAAGAAGTGAACAGGTATCAATTAATCCTTTGGATACATTTGACGAGTGCGACTCGTCATCGATATAAACAGAATAAAAAACACATTAAAAGAAACTGTAAAAGAATATTATATCACATGTGATTTATAGTATACTATATTTATACATATGTGTATATGTGGTATGTTAAATTAACTATACAAATAGTATATAAGAGACTCGATCCCACAGACAAACTACCAATGTCGTTTTAGGGGCTTTAAACTAATACTAAGATTTTATTAATATTAATATAATAAATAAATAAATAGCAAAAAATACACAGGCGAGCGTGACTCGTCATTGATATATACCAGTACAGTAAAATTAAATACGTTCAATGTGTAATTTTTTTTCAAATAGGTGGGCACTTAAGGGGTTAAGCTTAATAAATGTCTATCTATCGAAAACTATACAAAATTCGTTTGTTTTTGCCGCACTAAAAAAATAGTTAAATCCGGATTAGTTCAATTTAGTTCACAGAAGACAAATTCCCACAATCTGTATATTGAAAAAAAAACAAGAACTAAGAATAAAAAATTCTATCCGCTGCAATGGTAAAGATTACGGAGCGTAACGCTGCAGCGAGATTAACATGACACAAAAAGGTGTAATTTATAAAAAGTTAGGTTGGTCAAACTGACAGGTGCACCTTCACAATGACAGGTTTGGGCGAAGTGGGAGGACAAAAAGTCAATGCATCGAATTCGATATTTCTGTCTTGCAGCATTCAGCTGCGGATATAGAAAGTTAGGAATCCAAATATTATGTAGGTAGATATACGGTATGCTAAACTTACTAATTGCATTTCGACTGTGATTTTTATTAACCAATTGCATTGCAAAATTAAGCTTAAGTAACAAATCTTAATAGCAGAAAATACTTCTATGTTTTCATACACTAATCTATGGATGTTTTATTCTCAATCGCTTTGGGTATAAGTAAATACATATATGTTCTGTTTAAAAATTCACCGGTACTTACGACTAGGCTTCGCTTCATTCGTGTTATCATTTTCAATAACAAACAACACAAAACGACACCATTTCGATTCTCGACATCTATCTATGTAATTATAGTCTTAATACTTTATTGAACGTCAAATTCATTATAAATAAAACAATACACTATTTATTATTCTAATTACACCCGCTTATTCAAACTTTTCCTTTATTTTCAATTACCCTCCACAATTACTTTATTATGTTATTCAATAAACGACACGGTGCGTAAACATATCTATTATTAATTTTAATGAAAGTTTATTTTTCCGCGTTTATAAAACAAAACTAAATAAATTATCTGTTCTTGGTATTCTACTTTCTTCGATCAATATCAAGAATAATTTTTCTAGTCGATTATACATAATTCCATATTTTAATTTAAATAATCTATACACAAAAATTATACTGTATTATCATCATTAGCTCTGTATACGTCCCCATTGAGGGGCTCAAAAATACCCTAAATTAGGGGTGACTAGGCCTTAGTCAACAAAACTTTTCTTAGAAATCTTTCAAAGCAAATCTTTTAATTTTTTCTCCTATAGTTGCATACATACATCGTGAGGCAACACGTATGTAATATTGCTAAAAAAATAATATTTGCTTTGCCCGTGTATGTTCCTCATACTTTCCCGACCAATTTTTATGGAACTTTGACAGGAAGCTTGTTGTTAAGGTTATAAAGTTGTTATTTAAGTTCTGCATTTACGAAGTCGTAGGCGTTCAATAGTAATTAATAAAGCATCTTCATGTTCTTATGTACGTATAAAGTCGTTGAAAACGTCGTGAACAGTATTGCTATAAATTCGCTATATAACCTTTCACTTAATGTTACATTTAGAAAGTTATTACATAGGAATGCGGATAGTGATATCTATCTCTAGTGATACTTTGTTTAGAGGTAGCTGACAAACTGACTGTGTCACTTATGACATAAGTACTATATTTTGTTAAACTAAGCGGTAACAATAATATTGTTCATACAAGATTATATAAAATAACTGGCTGTCTCCCGCTACTTCGTCCGCGCGGAATTAAAATAAAACTAAGTATCCTATATCCTGAAGACCCATCCTGAAGACCATTGCTTGGAGGTTTGATTCTCCGTTGTTGCTAGGAATTGTTCGTAGATGTACTGCGAACAATATCCTAGTAACAAAGTAAGCCATCAATCCTTCACTTTATTTATTATACTAACATAGTTATAAGATCTTTTTTATGTATTTGATTTTCTGTACTAACACAATATGGATACTTGTTGTCTGAAATAAAACTTATTTTATTTTATTTTTATTTTATATGGTATTCCAGACTATGTTCTATATCCGTACTAAATTTCAGTAAGATATGTTGAACCGGTGCGGGATTATAAAGTAAATATGTAAATAACAAAGAACTACGTATGCCTCGGGAATCGTAACTATTTCCAGTATCAAAATTAACCTATGTGTTCTTCCAGCCTATCCTCTACACTTGTACTATATTTCATCAAGATCGGTTCACTAGTCTAGGCGACCGACTCTAACAAACATTCATCCATCTATCCATCTAAACTTTCGCATTTATAATTCAGAATAATCATAATATTTTCCTCCCATGAGATCCCTCTTCTGGCTACAGGCAAGCGGGTGGCCTTAAAAAATAACCTAAAACATTGAGGTGTACAAAACCTTCTGCGGCGACACCACGTAAGTGGGATAAAGCCATAATGACAAGAAAGAGACAATAATGCGATAATAATGATTTGTATTAATAGATAATCCATTCATATCTGTATTTTTACCTGAACTTTGTTATGTAACATGGCATAACATGCCCATTCTGCCCTATCCCCTCTTACTCACACTCACATTTAACTTCAAATATGTTGATTGTATCATTTAAATCCATCTATATCTTTATATAATTTAAAATATTCTGCATTTATACTAACAATTTCAATGTATGATTAAATCTGAGCTCAGCATTTCCTATGTCATTACGACGTCCATATCGGGAACATCTGTGGGGGCATTGAACTGCTTCACTTCACGACACCAAGAGATTTATACGTATGGGCGTTGCACACAATGCTTATCGTGGTTTAGATAACCTTAATAGCATAGGTTAGCTTTTTATACAGTGTATGTGCGTTTTTATTATTTACAGTCTTAAGTAATAATAGGGGCTACGGTTTCCGCAACTCCACGTCTAGCGCGTATATTGCTTCAGCAGGTTCAGGATTACTCCAGCCAACCCAGCTCACCAAAGAAATCAAACAACCCCTTTATGTTGCTGGTGATCTCGGGAGCGACCTCTGAGAACCGCGGTATTGACAGTCTTAAATCATTGTGAAATTATAATTTACTGAATATTTTTATATCTTTATGCCCTAGAACAGTCGGCAAAGTGTTACTTGAAATCCGCATAAGATCTCCTTGAGTGCGGCTTTCACACAAATATCCACGGAAGGTGCAATAATATTTTCATTTAAAAAAAACAAAACCAAGAGTAAACTGAGAAGTCTTGATGAGAACTTGGAATCATGTCTAATGTTAAAATCAACAACTTACAAACCTGACTTATTCAAACTTTCCAAGCATATTGTTCGTATTCATAAATATTTAATATATCTGAACTTTAGTATTATTTTGTGTACTGCTTATTTATGTAACGTATTACTTATTTACTTACGATTGTAAAGAAATCTAACTACAGTGAGATCGCTGAACTCTGTATGTGAGTGTACCTGCGCTTGCTTGAGCCTGTGCTCCGTCCTGTGTACGGCAAGGAGTGGTGTGACTCGAACCAGCAGCCGCCACCACGGCCAGTCGCGCACGGCTAGGAACGCACGTACATTGCGCTGCACACATCTAAAGTAACAAACAAAAATATACCATAAATTTACTACATTACGTTTCAATTTGAAATAAACTTTATTTCGTCTAGTAAAATATAAACTTGAGACTTCGCCGGTTAATTAATCACCATACTTGAGAAGGCATGTAGTAGATACTGTTTAGATTATTTCATTGTATTCAAAGTGCATTCGCTACTTATATTCGATATTTATAATCAAAAAAGCCTACAGAAAACAATAAACTGGAAGTTAGTATTTATTTGAATGGGTATTTCGGATGTAAATATTTTAATTCTAACATTGTATGTAAAATTGGTAAATTTCTGTGGCACTTAGCTTAACTCTGCATTACTTACCGTGCTGCGGTGTGCTGTGTCCGCAGCCGCTGGGCTCGGCGGCGAGCCAGCAAGCCCCGGGCCCGCGCCTGTAAACGCACCAGCACGCGGGCGAGAGCGGCGTCGCGGCGCGCGTCCAGACCGCCCACAACGCCGCCGCGGAACATAATCTAAAACAAAACAAAATATTGTATTTAATGACATCTAAAGAGAATAACAATATATCCGATGATTTATTATTTGAATTGGTAAATCGAACATCGACCAAATCATTCATAAAAAGACGTTAGGGTCTTGTTCAAATTAAAACATCCATATTTTATATTGAGTTGTTAACCTAATATGAAACAAACTTCTAGATAGGTAATAACAAAACTTAAAAAATATCAAAATAGAAAGATTAGTTTCAGATAAATAAACAAATAGTATAAAAAGATCTTAAATGTTTTTACATCTTTAAAAATGTTACAATTAAACAGTAAATAAGATAAACAATAAAAAGTGCAAACGAAAACAAACATTAACAGTGATACCGGCTGGCCTAGTTTGGTGTCGACGCGGCCACTGCAAGCATTGTCAAGTAGACTCGATCATAGATCTGGCCCACTTACTCCGGCCGTAATGGCCACCTGACCACTTATTCACATTTAGATGATTTATTTAAACTCACTATAAGTACCTAATATGAAGTGCAGATTTTCATTGTTTATAAAAATACGAAATTACATATCGTCGCTTAAGAACCAGCATTGAACATCTAAAATTTTTCCGAAAATGGGGTTAGAATGCTTCCTTATGTGAAATTTCGCGCCTAAGTGATTGATGAGGTTTGTTTCTTGATTTGGCCGCTTGGATCGTCCCGATCTACAATTCCGTCACAAAAGAAAAACGAGAAAAAATCCTACAGGTTGCTTACAAAGCAGTACAAATCGTAAATGTGCAATGCTGGTTCTTAAGCGACGATATACAATATGTACGCGTGTGTAATGCGAATGTTAAGTTAGATGTTCGTTAGAAGGTATCTCTAGAACAGCTTAACGTATCTCGATAGAATTTGGTATAAATCTAGAGCATAGTCTGAAGGAACACATAGGCTATTTCATATATTTGTTTTTAATTCCGCAAAGACAGAGTCGTGGGCAAAAGCTAGTACTGGTATATTTTGTATAAAGAGCGATAATATTCTCATCGTTTTAATATAAATAGTTTTGAATAACTTGACGTTGTTACTTTTTCATCATGCAGATGTTTAATAAACGTTATCTGTAACTACAAACAGGATTAAATTTTAATGTAGGATTTAAGATTTGATGAAGAGACTAGATTTACTCTGAATATATTTACTGTGTTTAGTCCCTTGAGTCCGGATTTACTTGAATTTTTTTTAACACGTTGAACGCATTTGATTTTATTGTAATGTCAAACTCCAACGACGAATAAGACTCGTCATCTGTACCCTTGATTATTTTTATCGATGACCAGTGTCACTCATCAAATGTACCCAAAGGGTTAAGCATTTTCATAAAACTCTAACACATTGTGGTACGTAGTTCAAAAAAAAATTGTTTTATGGTATAAGATGGCGAAAGAGCAAGCGGCCACTAGAATTCGCTTAAACAGCAAAGCGACCCCTACCCATGGACATCGGCTATTGCAGATGAGTTGCCTACCTTTAATTGACGGAAAAGGAGACACACGAATAGAGTATATCCCCCTTTCCTATGCATCCCTACTCCGTCAAATCCACTTTTCCTTCCCATCCTTTCCTTATAATATAATAAAATTGTGGGAAGGGAAAGAAGATTACAATTAGGCCCAGGCACCATATACTGGAGATTTCCGGGATGGAGATCCCGGAACTCTCCAGTCGCACTCGAAGGTGGCCATCCAGGGGGTTTTAGTGAGTCAAGTCTCACATAACCTTGTATTCTACCAGAAGGCTGGGTGTCTTTCGAAGATTTACAAAAAAAAGCCTCCGGCACAAATATATAATACGTACATATTGGCTTCAATGTAACTACTATTATATGTTTAAACAGAGCGGACAGAATAGCACTTTCTAAATAAATTTTCTTTTTTACCATATTTATGTCGTTTAACGTATTCATGTCAAAAAGTTAAATAAAGTGGTTAGATAACTATTGTCACTATGCAAGCTCACTTACATCTTCGAAAGTTAAAGAACAGAGGGAGAAGAATAGATAGACAATTCTGTAAACTTTGATTTACTCAATCGTAAGAAGTTATTAATAAGATAATTGAACTTGTACGACGTCCATGATGTTCCAAAGGGTTGCCATTTGAAATAAATTTAATGTTTTTTTTAAAGCTTTGACTCCCTTTCACCGAACTAGGGGAGAAGAAGATAATTGTTATTAACTTGATCGAGAAGACTATATCATCTCAAATGAAGGGAGGATGAATCCACAAAAAAAGTAATATTTTACGGCCAAGAAGTTGAGTACTATTCTCAAAGGCAGATATTGTACGTATGCCCATTATTTTACTACGATAGAATATTAATAAAAAATCCTCATTTTGTCACAAGAAAATTAAATACTAGTTAAAGTTCGTGACAACCCTAAGTAGTGCATCTGTATAACAGAAAACTGCATCTGCAGTTAGATGACGTTACAAGTAGAGCGAGTGCTTAAGGCTGTTTGCTGAACGTCCGCCGATTGTTTTGTTAGACGATGTCTACTTGTCCTCTAAGACAACAATACTACGTTATGAACTCCATATTTGTATTTAACTGTGCTTTATTATGCCTTTTTTATGTATAAAAGTTACCCATACATTCTTATCTCTGACGCACATGGTGTGATAAATTTTGTTAAGATCTATTGACGCGGAAAATCTAAAATCGATTTATTTACGAGTATTTTCGTATATTTTTTTATAACAGTAGAATTATCTAAATGTCGTTTTTTGTCTTTTAATATTACTTTTAAGTAAAACTTTTTCAAATAGTACTACTGTTTATCGCAAAAAATATATAATAAAACACACGATTGACCGTAATTGTAGTAACTACAGCGTAGAAATGAGTTCTAGAATCATAAGTATGTTAAGTTAATTAGCCTTGTTTATATTCTGTTATAGCAACATATTTAGCAAAAAAAAAATAAGTATCATAAACGTATTTTTTATAAGGTAAGGGGACAAACGAGCGGAGGTGGTCATCGAAAACCATGGACATTCGTAACATGAGAGGAATTACAGCTGCGTTGCTCGTCTTTGAGAAATAGGATCGTTTCTAGAAGTGCCTTAAGTACGTACGGCGATCCAGGAGCAATGTGGTCATAGAACTCCATACAAATGACAGATACTATGTGAAAATAGGTATAAGAGCGGGAATTAACAATGTTATTTAACAAAACGATCTTAAAAATTTACTACGTGTACTTACTAGAATAACATCGTAGTCAAATCATCCATCATGATTTTATGGGTATATGTATAATTTAAATATTAATAATGTAGAGTAATAAATAAATAAATAAAACAGACGTGGAGAATAAAACAGAGATTATTTGCATTTCTATTAACATCTAGAATATACAGCTCTTTTATATGTTTCTCTAACTGAAGTTATGTAAGTACAGTTAACGAGGAAGCTCATTAACTTTAATGAGACAAACTATCGTTGTTACGAGTATATTCAATAATTTAGTGACAATTGTTATATTAATAAAATTTCTTACACAACAAATAGGAAATTATTTAAGTCTTAAAGTCAGATATTGATTTCTCCGCAAAATAAATGAAAATCGAATGGTTATAATATTTGTGACAAATAACTTCGTTAGTTATGGAATAGCTCTTAATCCTAATAATATTATAAATGCGAAAGTTAAGATGGATGGATGTTTCTTAGAGTTTGTCGCCTAAGCTGCTGAACGGATCGCGATGAAAATTGGCATAGATGTATAGGATACTCTGGAAGAATATATAACCCACTTTTGATGTCAGAAATAGTCACCGTTTTTGAGGGATACGTTGTTTTTGTTATTTACGAGATAATTCAGCAAACATTCAACATGTCTTACTGAAATTTAGCACAGACGTTGAATATATGGCTGGAATAACACACATAGGATACAAAGTTTTATTTTAATTCCGCTTACAGAGCTGCGGGCTACAGCTAGTTTTTACATATTTATCTTTGACTGTTAGATCTCTTTTTAAAATCAGTAAAAACACTGTTCTACTAAAAACATATTTTTCTTTGCCTCAATTTAAAACTTTTATTAGACTATATGGTCAAAATATCCTATTTTCTTTTTCTTTTTTTCTTTGAATTATTTAATCATACATTAAGAGGTAATTTTACCCACCATCATAGTTACCTTCGGGTTAAGTAATGAATACATGATTACTACTGGTGTAATGTCCAGTAAGTCGAGACGTTCGTGATGTTAACGATGTGATATGATATGACGTGGCATGATAACATCAACACGGTCTCAACTTCCTCAACACAATGCTCATTAATTCGACACTCGGAAGCTCAACTTCATACATTCACACAACAATCCTTCAATATTTACATTGTATGGGATCCGTTATATGCAAACAAATGACTTCAGTCGAAGGTAATTAAAATGTACTGTCGTTTTAAAAACCGGTTTTATGATAACGCGTCTGAGATACGACGGTATTTCGCAATAAATTCAACTTGGTTGTTATACATTAACTTTTTTTTATTTCTTTTATTTTAGTAAAATATTATTAGATCTTTGGTTAATATACTAATATTTCTTTTACCATTGCAACAAAGCTCTATGCTTTTGCTAGAATATGGTTCACGACAATATTCAAATGGTGGGGTTCGAACTCTCGACCTCGTGATAAGAAATCCGTACCCTTAACCGTTAGGCTATTGGCGCTTTTGTATTATAATTCGTCTCTTGACAATAATTTATGTGCTATTTGAATGCGGCCTTTTCTTTTTTTCCTAATAAAAAACATAAGGAGTAAATATCGACAAGCAGTGGCATACCAATCATATACGGTGAAATTCTCATTTGAAAATACGTATCAAAAAGAAAAAAGCGAGAAGGTGGTCACTTAGCATTAGAAAGTAGATTTCTCTACTGGTACCATTTATAGCAATTATAAATGTGAGAACTTTACCATCGCAATTATCGTAGGTTTCCATGGCCGATACATTTACACCATATAGTCCTATTTTCTCAATTTCATTCAAAAGATAACAATATCCTTATATCAGGTGTTCATGCAGTGTAAATTTATGGTTATATTTTGTGCCGACAGGTGGTATTGTCTACGCGTAATGTATGGTTGGTACAAAAAGTAGTCCCGTACGCAAAGTTGTCGAACGTGGTACAAATGCAATTCAGTATTAATTGCCACGGTTTCTCGGAACGAAACAAAACGGGAATTACTGAACGACTTTGTGATTATCTTACACTTTGTAACATAATATACATACGACTTACTTCGCTATGGACTCTTATTATTTAGACTAACTTTGTTTAAGAATTGGTTTCATTTGTTTTACTGCGCTTTTCTCTGCGATTTCATCCGCAAACAATAAAAATGCCTTTTGAATGCAAACAATCAAAACATTTCTCTATAAATGTATAGATAGATATATTTAGATTTACGTTGAATTATAACTTTGGCATAACATTGCTAATTTTATATAACAAAGCTAGCTTTAAATACAAAAACATTATTATATGTTCTGGTCACAAACAATGGACTCATGAGATCAAATTTTCCATTGTGAGAAAAATATAGTCAAAACTAAATGATAAGTAGCATCCGGTTGTCTCATTCTTTAGTAAAAACTACAAGGACGTTTACAATACATTATATCATCACATCCTTTTTGCTTTTTTCTTATTAGAAGATGGCTAACGAGCAATCGGCCACCTGAAATCGGTAAAATAGCGAAGTGACCGCTGCCCATAGATATCCGCAATTGCAGATACGTTGCTTACTAAATTTTCCCCTTCCTATGTATCTCTCCTCCGACAAATCCACTTCCTCTTCCCATCTTTTTGTTATAAGAAAAGGGTGGAAAGGGGAAGATGACTAATGTTAGGCCCCCAGAACGTAAACTCATCAGCCCAGACGCGGAATTGCTTCCACTTCACGCCTGTCTTCTATGTGGTCGTGGTATTACACTGGGCGCGCCGGCCAATTCATGTAATAGATTTTGTTGCTGGAGTCTAGCACTATTAAATACTATTTATTATTTCTCGTACTCCTCGACTCCCAAGAGTCGCAGTCTGATCTTTTATAGCCTATAACCTTACTTAATAAATAGGCTGCAAAAATCTTAAAATATTTTTTCAAATAAAATAAATGGATCTGAAGATTAACGCATACAAACAATATTTTCACTTTTATTATATGTATTGACTAGCTGTCGCCCGCGACTCCGTCTGCACATTTTTTTCTAAATAAAAGATTTTTTAAATCAAACGTAGCTTTAGTTACTCCTTATTTCATCAGCTACCTGCCAATAAAAGTCCTGTCAAAATCGGACCAGCCATTTCAGAGATTAGCCGGAACAAGCAGACAGACAGACAAAAATTGTAAAAATGTTGTTTTGGTGTATACACATACCGTATATTATTCACATGTAGTAAAACACGGTTATTTCAATATTACAAACAGACACTCCAATTTTATTATAGGTATGTATAGATAAGAAAACATGTACTACGAAACTCCACAACTGTTGTTAGTTGTTTCATAAATATGTATATTTAGATGCAACTTAAAATAATCCGCATAATTCATAAAGCTATATAATTCTACCATCTAAAGGTGATGGTTAACCGCAATTATTAATAAGGTAGGCGGTAAGTATAGGTCATTCTGTATGAAATCGCATCGAGACCGCAAATCGCCACTTTCATAGAAAGCTACGTAATACTTTGATACACCTTACAATACTTCGATTGTGGGTCAATACGAAGTCATTATCTGGCAACACACCTGTGGTAATTACTTGCCACCGGAGTTGCCATAAACACATCTCAACAATCGAGATTAAGAAATGTTAATAGCCCGTAATACTTTTTAATCCCTTTTGTATTTCAAGAGATACAAAAACGTTATGCTTCGTTTCATCTGCATATTCTTATTTATATTGAAATGTACTTTTTAAATACGATGTCTCCTGTCAGGGTTGTCACAAATTCTCGCGTCACATTCTATTAAATACTTAAGTTTTTTTTTATTATGAAAATAAAAATAACAATTTATTGGAGATAAAAAGTTATTATTACAGTGAAGTCACTACTATTTCAAAACGTGTAAGCTCTAATTAGAAAGACGTCAACAGACAATCGTTACATAATCACGCACATCATTATCTCACTACACGACTCCACTGAGGGGCTAGGAGCTTAGCCTAAGTTAAGGCTAACTAGGTGTAGACAACCATGCCCAGTGCGGGTTGACTTCACACAGATCTTCTGATATGTGCAGGTTGCATCACGATATTTTCCTTGATCATAAGAACGTTGGATAAATGTACGTATGTAAAAAACATGGGTACATGGAACTTCGACCACATGACCTGCGGATTACAAGTGAAATGCTTAACCCCTGAGCCACCGATTCAGTACCACATTATTTAAAATAATATAAAACATCGCCAGTCCTACAACGCGATGTATTTGTAGCTGAGTCGTGCTTAGCAAATTGCTATAAAAAATTCATCAAGAAGCTTGTACCTGTCCATATAATCGTAGCTGTTTAAGGTAATCTATATATATTCAACAATTTATTGGTTCTCGTTCTGTGTTGCTATTAAATATAAAAGGCAAACAATTCTTGCCATACTGCATGTGTGAGTCGTAAAAATTGCATTAAAAACAACAATTTATAAAGAATTTAATGTTGAGTGAAGATGTACATACATCGGTTATAATTAACGGTATTTTAAAACAACTGTATAGTCAGAGAATATAGTCCCTTCTCATTTAGGTTTGATACGGCAACTTGTTACGAAAAGTGCTATAATTTAGTATCTATATATGTTGATCCGTAACTGTTACGTTTTCCACTATAAGTATAAAATAAGCTGTCATAAGCAAAAGGTAACATCCCGGGAAGACGACAACAAGGTGTGGGAGTTTGCGAGGGTAAGAAGGGAGTTGTCTCCTGTGTCGTGCCGAAAGTCCCGGTGCCTTCCTATGAAGATCTCTGGACTCTCCAATCGCACTCGAAGCCACCGAGGGAGTTTTAGTGAGTCATGTCGCACATAACCCGGTCTTTCCCCCAGAAGACAAAAGGTAATACTACGGCAATCAAATAACAAAATGAACGGTAGTTCGACTGATGGATATTCTCTTTAATAATAGCTTTGCAAAAGAAAAAAAGTGAAACGAGTATAAGTATCATATTCCTCGGCGAAACTACATTCACTTTCGTATTGCGTAATACATAAGGAACTTTTTTTAAATTTTGATTCTGTTAAGAACGCATTAAACCATCACTGCAAAATAAATTTTCATTTATGTTAAAATTATGAATTATTCAATTATTTAATTGTTCCGGATGGAATGGAAAATCATAAATGTATAAATAAAATAATCAGGAAATTAAGTAATAAGACACTACCAAATATTTTAGTGATTTAAAAAAAAATTACAACAAATTCTATTAATTTATGTCGTACCCGAGCAATGAGTAGCATCCGTTATATTCCAAAGAATGGATAGCTTTCATCGGCACGCGTCGGGGAAAGCTGGTACGTGATGGGCATCGGAGCCCCAGGAGCCCATCGCAATTGCTCACGAAATCGACTATGTGACCGGACAAGTTGATACCACAATGACAAGTGTACGGCGATCGAATTAAAAGGAATATCTGTTACTGACCTCAGAGAATTGCTCAATCGAGAAAGGACACGAATGAACGCACGTGCTGAGTAGTAAACAACTGCGGAATGCAATGAAAGCCAGTTGTTTACAGACAAAATCTTATCTAAAAACCCCAATCATTTAAATTTAAAACTTAAAACAAGAGACTACAGTCCCAAAATTAGGAATTTATTATCATTTTTTTAAATTATCAAGTTTAATAATCGGTGACAAAGTAGAAAGTTCATTTAATGCTATAGCAAAATCATGAACTGTTACTTTCATGAATTTTTATCGCCAGTTAAACTAGAATACATTAATGTTAGTGCGTACCGTTTGTCTCGTCCAAGTAATAACACGTTTTTTTTAATCAACACAGTCTCATGCGTAATTTTTCTTTAATATGACATTGTACACATGACTAAAATTCACATTACATTAATGTAGTCAATAAATGATTCATTATCAGCAAAATCGATTAAAATATGTAATGTATTATTATCTGATCAACTTCAGTGTCATCATCAGCTCACTTAAGGCACGGAGCCTACCCTAAGTTAAGTTTACTAGGCCTTAGTCACCCACGCTGACCCGTTGGTTGGTTGACTTCACACACATCTTTGAATTTGTTCTAAGATATGTGCAGGTTGCATCACGTATTTTCCTTCACCGTAAGAAGGGTAATGGACATATGAATTACAAAAATCGAAATACATACACACGTACATGGCGGGATTCGAACCAAGAACTGCAGATTACAAGTCAAGTGCTTAGCCCCTGAGCCACCGACGCTATTTTTTTTAACTCCAGTGTACGAAAAAAATTAAAGTCGACCATTAAAATTATTAAGATTAAGTATTAAAATAAAAATTTCCAAAATTCCATTTAGCTTTCAAATATTACGCAACCGAGTTAGCATTGGAACATCTTAAGTAAACTGTTAAAAGCACATCCATTAACGAGGTAATCTTTTATGTCACATCACCTGTAGATGTTGTAAGAATTCGGTGAAAGTGCGGAAGTAAATTATAATCCCTGTATTGACCCGTGAAGTGCACTTGTCTCGGACCGCGAAATCATTAATCACGATCTTAGTACCGTAATAAGATCGAGGTGTCGAGATTAAATTGCACTTTAATTGACGCCTTGAGCGGTTAATTTCTAAAACAAATTGACTTCGATAACCATATACAAGCGTAAGAGTAACCATTGAAAAGAAATCAACCTAAATGAAGTGATACTGGTCACTAAGGTAGTTCATCTATGAGATGGAGATCTAACAGACGCCAGCAACAACAACATCTATTGCTTGAATAGGCCTGCTCGCCCACCGCAACACCACAACCAAACAGAGGACAGGCGGCCAGTGAAAATAATTCCGCGGTTCGTCTGATGAGTGTGCGTAGCGGCTTAATTTCAGTCCGTCTTTTCTTTATCACCTTCTTCTTACTAGGGAAGGTTGGGAAGGATAAGTGGATTTGACGTTTTAAGAAAGGGAAACATCCTCTTTCTGTAAGTCCGCTTCTCCTTGGATTGTAGCTAGGCAACGCATCTGCTATTGCGGATGTCTACGGGCAACTGTCATTTCGCTATTTTGTCGAATTTAGATGGCCGTTCGCTCGTTAGCTACCTTATAATATAAATAAAGAAGGTGGATTAAGGGACCTTTAAAAACTCTGAGTTTAGTAGTAATAGTTTTATTCCTTATCCAAAATTGCTATCGGATTTTTTGTTATGTTGTCGACTTCAACTTGTCGACTTGTTAGGAGACTATGAAAATCTTAATTTCGTATCATAATTCATCAACAAATGCTTCTCCGTGAGCTCACTATACGCCCCCACCGAGTGGCTCGGAGTCTACCCCAAGTTAGAGGTGACTATGCCTTGGTCAACCACGTTGGCCCAATGCGGGTTGGTTGACTTCACACACATCTTTTGAATTTCAGAATGTGCAGGTTGCATCGCGATGTTTTCCTTCACCGTAAGTACGTCGGGTAAATGTACATATGAAATTCGAAAATCGAAAAACACATTAGTACATGGCGGGATTCGAATCTGGACCTGCAGATTACAAGTCAAGTGCTTAGCCCCTGAGCCACCGACGCACTCAACAAACAAATGCTTAATCATCTTCAAATACCAAATCGGTTATGCAAATAACAGAGTTGAATAACAAGCGTAAGATACAAAGTGGGACTTAAAAGCGCATTCTTAACGAAATTACGTAAATCACGAAGACGTTAATAAACACTTGCGGTGAGAAATATTGATATGTTATTACATAAGTTACATTTCTCATGTTTAAATTGAAATTACTGATTTTTTTAAATCAACTGTTTGCTCGGATAAGTAACATGGAATGAAATTTAGACTCAAAAAAAATATTGAAGCTTATTCAGATGTACCAACTACAGCCGTGAGCAAAAATAAAGGGACGGTTAAGAAAGTTTGAATATCTCGGAACATAAAGACGCTAGCTAACTGAAATAAATTGTGCATGATAGACAATTAAACACCCTTAAAATAAAATAGCTAGGGTTATCGTCCGAGATATTCAAACTTTCTTAACTTTCTTTCCTAACCGACCCTTTATTTTTGCTCACGGCTGTATCTCAATCAAAATGGGTAAGAATTTATCTATATTAAAATATAACCTTCGAAATGTACAAAATATAATAAGCTGACAACGATACTTTATTTTTCGTTCATCTAATAATAAATGCATGGCCTGTAACTAAGAGTAAGGACTCGTTAAAATTCAAACCATTCATATTTAGATATGGTATTGTTTACTCATGTATGAGCATGCTAATGTCGACTTGCATATCTATTTTCTGTTACAACTAGCTTGCATAATATTGGGAGTACGAATAGTCAACAAAACTCTGCGGGGTAGACGACCTGATATGAATTGCTACTTTGTTCAGCTTCAAAGCGAAATATGATGCTGTACCGTAGTAAAGGTACATCATAGTCAGAAGATTGCTCTAAAGCGAAATATCCTACTTTGTATCTATTTTAAACAAACTTTGATAGCTTACTAGTCGCTTACACCTCAACACATAATGATTTAACATAATTACTTCATACCAACGCAAAACAAATGCAATACACAAATTATTTCGTTAAACCATAAAGATTGTGGAGTATGCTTTCTATAGTTCCATATTATTTGACGTACATAACTACAACTTAATAAATTATAGATGATTTAACTGGCAAATTAGCTGCGCGGGCGCAGGTAGATTGCACCTGCAATATCGATACGTTAACAGTGTCGCGTACCTGCTCGTCCACTTTCGGAGCGCCGGCTGGGGTACCGCTAGCGACCTCGTTGCTGCGCACGCCGCCGCCGCGTCGCGCTGGCCGCACGGGACACACGCTCTTCGCATGCTCGGGGACATCTATCCCGAACTGCTTGGGTCCATCGAAAATTTTACAATCCACTTCGTCTACGCTTCCATTCAATTCGTGCATATTATCGAATACGGTGTCGTTATCGTTCCCTGCGTCGTTGGAAACGTGACCCGAGTCATCGCTGCAGTCGGAGTGCGTGTCCGATATCTTCTCCATAGCGTGCTTATGCAAGTCGATCTTTTCAATTTGCGAGCATGTTTTTGTGTCATCTCTAGGCTCTATATACTTGACTTGTCGACCAACGAGTGTGCTCAGGTGGTTATGAAACGTAGTGTTCGCTACGCATTCCTCTTTATGGATTGCCGGAATTACTTTACAGCTCAAAAACTGTGCGGCGTCCGCCTTTGATTCCATGGCAGTCTTGTACTCCAATTTTTTTACAATGTACTTGACAGGTGACAGCGTTTCAATCGCTTCCGATTCGTTTTCATTTCGTTTCGTCTCTGGCAGTACGACGACGAGGTCTCTTTTGTTGTTTATTTTTTTCTGTTGGAACTTAGCTCGCATAGCATTGATTTCTTCCGAGTAATCCCTTATCGATGACTTTGGAGATGACGTTAATTTTTTGTCAACTATTTCTTTCTTAGTTTTGTCACACTGTCGTTTTGAATCAGTTTTCAAATTAAGCTGTGATTTTTGTTTTATTTGCTTTGGTTCGAATTTCTCTGAGCTTTTTCTTGCTGTAGTCACTTTATTTTTCTGAGCACACTCTCTGGTCTGGTCTACATTACTTAGATCAACCGGAGTGGGAGAAAATAGCGCTCTGGTGCTACTAAATTTGTTTTGTGACATTTGACCCCTAATCACCGGGATCTTACTTGGAGAACCCGCGATAGAAGTTGTAGATTTAGTTCTTTCCAATTTTGTTGAAATCATTGCTTCGTTTCCAATCTCCCAAACACTTTTAGCTTTTTGCATTTGAGATTTTGGCATATCCTTGGAGTCTAACATGGTTTTAGTTTTATCAGATAATATTTTAGTCCGTGTTTTCTTTGGATCATTTAATTTTTTTGGTGATTGTTTGGTCTTGGTTACGACCGGAACTGGCGTTGAAGGTGGGTTTGACAAGGTTTTTTTAAGAATTCTAGTTTTAACATCCAGTTTCTTCAAGTCTTCTGTTTTAATACAGTTAGCACGTGAAGTGGTTTTAGACGAAATTTTGTATGTTGCATATTTGTCAGAGTTAATTTTATCATTTTGTATGGATGACAAAGGCATTATTGGTGACGATAATTCCTTACCTTTCATGTCGTCCAAATTCCACAGACTCGTTGTTTTATCAATCGATTTGTTCCTTGAAACTTTTTTCCGTAGTTTAGTGTCACTTTCTGGATCAGAATTAGACTTTTTCAATATGCAACGAGACTCGATAATACTACAAGTTTTAGATTTTTGTAACTTCGGTACAATAAAAGCACTGTTAGCGTTAATATCACTGAGAGAAGTACTTGAAGAAAACTCACACAATATTTTATCGAAAGATTCTAAAGCCTTGTTTAGTTTTGATTCAGCCTTGCGATCACTTTCAATTTTATCTTTTTGCTGTATATTCACAACTGTAATATTTTCGTATACAGACGTGTAACCCTTCGATTCCTCCAATAATTTTTCTTTTGGATCAGTCTTTTTGTCTACGCTAACAACGTTAACATTTTCGTATACTCGCTGCCTTTTAGAAACGTCTAATTTAGCGGCCTGGCTATTTACTTTAATGTCAATAATATTCGAATTGTTTTGCACGTTATCACTGTTATTTTTCACTTGAGGTTCACTAACGATACGTTTCTCAATGCATGCGGCGATCGCGGTTACTTTCCCGCCTTTAAGTTCGTTCGTGTTTTCGGGACCGATTGAAAAGGTCCTGTAGAGTTTTTGCATCGCCCTATTCTGCGCGGTAGGAGCGGTATGCTTCTCGGTCGGCTTCTGTCCGCCGAATATACTAAATACTTTCACTGCGGGCATTGCCGGCGGCCCGGCGCGGGCTGTCGCGTCGACGGAGCGTGGATGCGCGCGCGCGTCGTGACGAGCGGCGGCCGTATGTCGGCGCGCTATCACAAGCACGCCAATAAGAAAGTCAATGTCACCGTGCGCCTGCTAGACGTGCCCGCGCTGCGCATCCACAATCATTATACGATGCATACAAACATTGACATAATTCGTCGTGCCAAAAGCTAAGTTGCATTACGCAAGTCTTGGAAAGTTACCGAAAAGTTACTAAGTGTGAAAATAATATCGACCGGTTTGTAAAGTCGTTAAATTAATCTCGGTTACCGTAACACGGCTCATATACTAAAATCGAAGAATCGAGTTACATGTGTCATAAATTAGATGAAAGAAGGTTATGTAAACATTCGGAATGTTATGAGAATTTAATGTTATCGTAACCTAAATTGAGAATACGGTTATCCTGAATCTAAATCGCAATTCTACAAACATGTGTTCCCTAATTTCAATAGTATTTTAGGTCACAGTTAAAATTCGCCAACACAATGTTTTTAAAACGCTGGCCAAGGAATAATAGTGAACAAGAAAAAAACATTAATGAAAAATATAACAATAACACATTCATATTAGTTTTAGACAATAAATACATTTAATAATAGTTGAAGTATTTATGAGAAAATAAATAAATAATTTGTGCCGTGAGAGAGAAATTTCTAAGTCGCTCGAACCCTCTGTTAGTTACAGTCCGTTTAATTTAGTCCAATGCTTCAGGTGCTCAGCATAATTTTGTCTGGTTGGTTGAACTAACAATTACTAATTTTGTGTTGTCAGATTATCTTAATAATATTATTATTAATATAATATTTATTTTGATATTTATCAGAGTTTTTCACCTAAGCGGCTGAACGGATCTCGATGAAATTTGGTACAGATGTAGAGGATACTAAGTTTTATATTCATTCTGCGCGGAAGAAGTCGCATGCGACAGCTAATTTATAATAAAATTAACATCACGTATCACGAGCAGATTTATTTACATTCACTAAGACATGTAAATACCTTCGAGTTATTAGTAATTACTCATTTTGTTTCAAAGATAACATCAAATATTTTTTATTAAACGATTTTATTATAATTAAATCAAAACAGTGTCACACAATGGAATTGTTTGTGAAATATTGTAAAACCAACCTTATGTTTAACGTTATAAAAATGAAAATACTTTAAGAATAATTATATAAACATAAATAGTACTAACCAAGCATTAAAGAATAATAAAATATACAATGAGATTCTCCTCAGATTCAATAAAAATAGCCGCTCAAGGCAGGTAACTATGTCTTCACAACTGAGGGCTTGAAATGCGAACAATTAAGACGGTGTCGTGTCTTGGACGTTAATTGGTACGAGTCAACTTACTTAAATGAGAAGTCAACCTGACTCATCAAGTCCCGACACGGTCACTTAAAACTATAAATTATACATGAATTTGATCTCAGGTTTGTTTTCTGATTATTTTCACTTCTAATTAACAATGTATGGAAGTACTCGTAGAATGTTTTAATGTACAATTTCTAATAAGTAACATGTTATAAACAGGGAAAACAAATCTTTAACATGGATTAACTATAGTCTTATTAATGTTCCAAATGCAAAAGTTTAGACGGATAGACGGATGGATGGATGTTTGTTTGTTATAGTTTGTAGACTAAACCGCTTAACGGATCTCGATGAAATTTGGCGTAGACTTTGAGGACCAGAATATCCAGAAGAACACATAGGCTACTTTTAGATGCGGAAATAGTTACGGTCATTGTTATTTATATACCTATTTACTCGATAATTTCTCAACAGTTCAATATATTTTATTGAAGTTTATCAAAGATATAAAAACATAGTCTGGATTAACACATAGGAGACTAAGTTTTTTTAATAATTACGCGCGGACGGAGTCGCGGGCAATAGTTAGTTTCAAATATCCCTATGCAGATAATTACTTTGTGGTTCTTATGGTTTCTTGAAGTGGAATAATTAGCAATAGATATTGCTACGTTATAAACGTATAATTTATATTATATATATAAAAGTTATAAACAAATAAATATCGCAGGAGATAGGTGTACATATTTTAATGATCCATAAAGTATAGAATTTCTCAAATCGCACGATTTCATTTCAATATTATGGTAATTTAATGAACATTTATATATCGTTTTCCTTGATTTATGCGGCTATAAAATATGTGAAAATGCTGGTAAGATTTATACTTACGATGATCTATGTTTAAGTAAGTATACGTTCTATAGAGTAAATATTATTATACGAAACGAGTTATGAAAGATTTTTTTGAGGTTACTGAATTGTCACTGTTTACCTTGAAGATGAATTTACAACTTCACCGGGCTTGAGGTGGCCGAGCACAGATGGCGCTTCACCTAAACCTCATTTAAGATTAACTAAGCTGGAGGGCTGCGGCGGGATAGTTTCGGATCAGGTCGTTACTTCGTTATTATTACCAGACTGGAAGGCTACGAGGATGTTTGGTCGTATCGGTGGACTCTCCATGGAGTGACCCCTGAGAGGGTTCGGAATCTCGGCTTGGGCTGTCACTCAATATGCGTTTATCGTTCCGATTTAAGGGTCCAGAAGAGGACTGAACCTCGGCTTGATCGGTTGCGATTATCTGATTACTACGAAATAATAATATTTTATAGATTGACTAGCTTTTGCTCACGTCTTCGTTCGCACGGAACAAAAAAGGTAACAAACACGCCTATTTTACTAAGCGATAATGTAGGTTTCTAATGGTGAAAGAGTTTTGCAATTAATAGATTTTGAGTTAATCCAACATACAAATCTTTCTTCTTTATAATGTTAGAATTAAGTTATTCGATCAACGTCTTAAAAAATACCTACTTGTAAGAAATATTGTGGACCGTAAGATGCGATAGCATAGCAAAATATGACCAATATTTTCACGAATGCTTCAACTATAAGCGATGATTGTATGAAATCTACAGATTTTCATTCTAATCCCATCAAGACGCACATTTCCTCGACAAAGAAACTATACTATACTTAGTGATGTTTCAACACTTGTCTAGATTCAAGATTATTTTATATTGTATCTGTGTTGCATTGTTACCTAACATAAATGCACAGATGTTACGTTGTCGCACTTAAAACTTTCATCTATCTAATTATGTAAATATCCGTATTCATAGTTATAAAACTTATATTTAGCATTGTAAAAAGTAAATAACAAAAACCAATAGAAGAGAGTTCGTAAACCAATCAAATTTTGCTTATATTAATTATCATACATTTTTTAAGACAACCAATTTCATTGGAAAGTTTAATTATAATTAGCATTAAATTTGGTTATGTTTCTTTATGCTTGTCATTACATTACAGTTGATCTGAAACATAGCTTTGCGGAGTAAGTGATCTAACTTTATAGTTATTTTTTTAGTCCGTTGAACAAATTGTGCAAATTTGTTTCCTAGACAAGTTATTTTGGAACACAGAATTTTTATTAATAATATTGACAACACCCATTTTTATTATTGTTTATCAACTACCTGTCGCCCGCGAATTCGTATTCTCCTAGACTATGTTCTACATCTGTGCCAAATTTCATCGAGATTCGTTGAGCCATTCTGGAGGTATCT
The DNA here is from genome assembly GCA_011763625.2 of Papilio bianor. Classification (NCBI taxonomy): domain Eukaryota; kingdom Metazoa; phylum Arthropoda; class Insecta; order Lepidoptera; family Papilionidae; genus Papilio; species Papilio bianor. The sequence continues at coordinate 2,986,304 of JAAOEG020000014.1, read as the reverse complement.
TTCAACATACATCCATCATCCATCAATATAAACATTCGCATTTATAATATACTAGCTGTTGCTCGCGACTCCGTCCGCGCATGGTTAAAAAAACTTTATTAGCAACCTATGTGTTCTTCCAGACTATCAACTACATTTAAGCAAAATTTCATCAATATTCGTTGAGCAGTTTAGACGACAAACTCTAACAAACAATCATCCATCCATCTAAACTTTCTCATTTTTTATTTCTTAAATTGCAATAGACCAAAAGACAAACAAAGTTTACGATATATGCTTTACAAATCTTCTTTGCCATTTAGAACATGTGAACATCTATTTCTTAAAGCGTGTTTTACTGAGATAAGCGAGTGCTAAAAACCATTATAAGATAATACACTAACGGCTATTGACATGTGTTGATAAATGAATCTTCGATGTCACACATTTAGAATAATAAACGAGGACAAAAGTTCACCTGGTGCTCTCTTCTTGCATTAATAATCCAATTTACTTTTTGCAAGAAAATAAGTTTCTGATTTGTATCATACTGTAAATTATCGAAACAACAAAATGCATTAAAACTACAGCCGTAGGCAAAAATAAGGGGGCGGTTAAGAAAGAAAGTTTGAATATCTCGGAAGATAAAGACGCTAGATAACTAAAATAAATTGTGCATGATAGATAATTAAATATCCTTAAGATAAAAAAATATATATATTTATTAATTTATTTATATTTTATTAAAAACATAAAATTAAATGAAAAAGGATATCTTGCGTAAACTTGGATAATACAGTATTTTTCCTTAAATCTTATTTTTATTTATATTTTAGTACTTAGTAAGAAACAACACTAATTAATAATTTATTGCGTTTTATGTGTAATTTAGTATGCAGTAATAATGGACGTCAACCTTACACGCCTACACCCAATAAGAACCAAATGGTCGTCTGACATAATTAACCGGGATCGAATTCACTGGACACGTGCGTGGCGAATTCGTAACAACAAATTGAATATCATCGGCGAATTGTCTGATGATGCAAATGTTCGTTCTTTAATGCCTTCAATTATTAGGCGTGAAGATATTGTTACGAAAAGTATGATAGTAAAAGCGTAGTAAACTTATACTAGAAAAAATTTAGTAAGGTTTAAAACACATGTCAAGAATAGCGTTCAGTCTTAGCTTACAGCAGTTTTTTATTCTAAATCTATATTAAGGGACTCTGTAAGTAACCATTATTCTCTCTCGTTATTTTTTTAAAATTTCAATTTCTAATAGACATAAATATAACATTGACAAATCAATAGGACAGTCTGTCAGTTGTGTACATGGAGAGAGATTACTGACTGTCCGTTGTGTAAGGCGGTCTTGGATCGGCGAAAGAAAACCTCGCCATCTTAGGACTGAGGAACCTGTTTGTTGCGTCGTTTGTTATATGAAGGCGTTTTTATTTAACTGTGTATCGTTGAATAAAATTATAGTTGCCTTTGATGGATTTGTTACTTAACACAGAAACATATGAAAATCGATTCGTTGTGTATTCGTACATGTTAAATGCTTTAGTTGATATCTATTTTCATTGTTTTTTTTTATTTGTGATTTAATGTTTATTGTATGGAAATATCCTGATTTCTTAACTCTCGTGAACCTTATGTCTCTAGGAAATGTAAAGCTGCTTCGGTACTTCTACTTGGTATATTTGAACACATGCTTTACCGATACCGCTAACAATGAAGTGTTTATTGAGGATAGTGCGCCTGCGCCAACATTTGCCTGACAAACTCAACCTGTCCACTTTCAGTTTACCCACACAGACAGCTTTTATAATGAGGACTTACAAATTAAGAAAATGATACGATTTTTACAAACATTACTTGCGAGTAACCGTACATCAGTGACACTTTTATTAATATATGTGTCATCCTTTTCATTCTCTTTGGAAAAATAGAGACTGTAAGCTTGTAGAGGGATTTCTTAAAAAAATCTTATAAATTTGAAACATCTTACTGATATTACAAACGTGAAAGTTTAGATAGGTAGATGGATAAATGTTTGTTAGAAGCTCCAGAACGTCTCGACAGATCTCAACGAAATTTGGAAATTATGTGATACAGTGTGGAACTATTCCGAGCAGACGAAGTTGCGGGCAAAAGCTAATTTTATCATGATCGGAACCAAATAAGCTCTCGACAAATTCACATTTGAACTCCAGCAAAATTAACATCGCAACACGTTTTTAAGATTTCTTGCATGTGTAAATTGCTGTGTATCGTTTGAGAATCGAGATCGGGTTGAATGACCGTGGAAATGCATGACGTGCGCCTTGCAGCTAAAGACGGGAAGCTGTGCTGTGCGTGATACGAAGGGATGTGGCGAAAGTCGTGTTTTATGTCGCAATAACATATTACTCTGTTGGAAAGCTTAGTACTGTACAAGTTTTGTTCAACTAAAGACGTACTATTGACTACTCCATAATATTTTTATACGATAAGGGACATACGATGTTCTGAAACATCTGAGGAACTGCAGATATGTTGACAGCCTTTAAGAAAAAAATATTAAAAAAAGAAGTTGCTTTTTTAATAAAGGGTATAATATATATGTTATTGTTATGTTCCGCAACCAATAACATACGCAATTAAACAGTTGTCATCCGGTTATGAAAAACATAATCTTAATAATATTATAAATGTGAAAGTATAGAAGGGTGGATGGATAGAAGGATGTTTGATAGAGTTTGCCACTAAACTGCTGTAGTGATCTCGATGAAACTTGGCACAGATGTGGAGGATAGCCTAAAAGAACACATAAGCTTACTTTTGATCCCGGAAATAATTACGGTTCCAGTGGGCTACATCAATTTTGGTTTTAATGTTTACTCGGTAAAACTGTAATAGTTCAACATATCTTATTGAAATTTGTCACATATATAGAACATAGTCAGAAAGAATATATAGGCTACTAAGTTTTTTTTAAATCCCGCGCGGACGGAGTTGCAGGCGACAGCTAGTTATCTAATAATTTAAAAAATCAATAAGCGACGACCTATCAGTAGGGTATTTACATAGACTATGTAATCGAAATCTAATTAAACATTATTAATTTGTAACTATGTACATACATACTAATTAAATCAATTATTAAAGCCTGTTACATTGTAGCGCCTAACAAAAGGAGCCCGCCCGATTTTCACCGTCGAAAGTGACAGCGCGTTTTGTCTGATGAAAAATAAATGATTATAGGTACTGGTTGCTAAAATGTTCAAGCGAAACGAACCGTCGAAGTAGGCCCGCGACCTTTGCACGGGTGGTTTCCAAATAGCAGATTCGTTAAGACAAATTATTGACTATTATCAATTTCTATTTCGTTCCTCATAATTATTGAAATTAATAATTGCGAAAGTACTTAATCATTGATAAAAAACACAACGATGACTTTAACGATCAATATTTTTATTGTAGGGGTCATTTTGATCAGTAAACAAAAATGGTTATAAAATATTAAAATATTTTTGTTAATTTATTAATTTTTCTTGTAACCAATAAAGCTCTTGGGCATATACCATGATATGGTTTACGACAATAATCGAATGGAGGGATTCAAACTCTGGACTTCATGGGAAATCATTCAAATCATCAATTTGTACTTCTATCTACTTTGAAAGAATGTGTCTTTACAGTTTTTTTTTCAATGTACATATTTAATGGTTTACAGTAATAAGTAGTTTTTTTAGTTTAATACATAAGTGGGCGTACTCTAAACTAGTTGAACAAGAAACGAAGCAACAGTAATTGCTCTATAAGAAATGACAGCGTAACAGTTTTCTAACAGCTTCAACGCCGTGGGATTGTGAAGACGATAGAATAATTTACTTCCTATCCATAACACTACTATTGTATTTAATGTTTGAGACAAGATATGCGTTTAGAGGCTTCGAGGTCTCAATCCATTTCATTACTAAGTAACTATTCTAGGTGGTGTAAATGACACGATCATCGTGAATTCGAATCGTACGTGATACGTACGCATGTTATCTGAAAACAAATGTGAACAAACTATATATTTTTGTGAACATTTCGGCGTTATTAAAACAAAAGCGTAAAGACATTATTCTTGTTTCGTTCACCTGGTGCTCAAAATGCAATACTACACGATAAAAAAGTATCTAGTTTTAAATGCATTGCCGTAAGAACAGATACATAGAAATGCATTTGTTCTATTTAAACTCTTATTTAGCGTGCGTTAAAAACACCAGTGCGAATGTGTGCTAAGTGAATTTAAAATATATACTAGCTAACATCTGGTGTGATTATAATAAAAAAAAATAAAAAATGCATTTCTTTTAGTATAAAATATATTTCCATGATGACGTAACTTTAGACAGTAGTGGAAAGATAATAAAAGCGAAAGCTGTGATCACTTTAAAACTACTAAAATGTTGGTCACCTAGCTACATGTATGTATGGAAAATCACATGTTAACGATATTGAGAGATCACGTTTACATGTATTTGTAATTATCAATTGAGGTCATACGAATCAAGTTAACATTTTAAAACAATATATAATAAGTTAACTCACATTAGTTTTAACACTTTGGGTACATTTGATGAGTGAGACTTTTCATCGATATGTTTAATCAAAGTTACAGATAAGCCTGACTCGTCATTTGTTTACACATTACAGTAAAATGAAATACGTTCTATTAAAAAAAAAATCGAGACCGAAAGGGTTAAGACGATTTCAGTTTAATTATGAGATATTAAGCGACATCAGTGACCAATAAATATAGCAGTTGGTGTAGCAATAAAAATTAAACAAAAGATATCACAATCATAATCATTACAAGCTTTTATTTAACTTCACTTTTGTATGTATGTTTGTATGTTTACAAATCTTGCAAGGAAGATTTGAACCACTTCCAATAGACCGATTGAGCTGAAACTTGGTATACCTACGTAACTTGGATGTAACAATACAATAATATACCATGGAGCTGGTATGATGATGAGGTTGGAAGGTGACCATAAAACATAGGTGAAACTTAGGTTTTTGTGGACCGATTGAGCTGAAATTTGGAATGTCTTCGAAACTTCGGTAACAATACAGTAATAAAAGCATGTTTTTAAATATTTAAAGTAATTATTTTAAAAAACTTCTTCATACTCTTGTATAATTTGTGATTAAATAAATTATTTTACTATACTTTGACAAACACAGTACCTAAGACTTCCAACAGCGTTACATAAATTAAACTCAATGAATACTGAGATATTGATAAATATGATGACCATTATGGTAGTATTACTTAATAGCAAGTTGAACAGCTATCGAACGGTTCTGCGACTCAATCGACTTTCGCCGGGAGCTGGTTGTGTGTTTTTTTTTCTCATTTTGTTCATATATAGTTTGTTGTGATACCAGTCCGATATCCAGCAGTTCTCAGACCGAACATGACGTTAGGGCTGACACTTTACATGTTTTCACGATTTATATACGGGATACTGGTTAAATTTAAATGTGTTCGAATCTAGCTAGCTAGTACGTCCCTATCGAGGGGCTTGGAGCCTATTCTATTGTAAGGGGTCCTAGTCCTTGACCAACAACTGCAACAGTGCATTAGTCAATCGAAATTATAGCATTTACTTGAATTTCTTTGCAGATATGTACAGAATTGGAGTGAGCGATGTGAGACAAGCAACTGTGTATTTTTTTTCGTTGTGTAAATGGCAAGGCTTGCAAAATCACTGATCGTTGTTTATTTTACTGTTCATTGTAAGTTATCAACCCTAGATACACCGTCGGCCGTGGGAGGAAGAAGCCGTAGAAAGTCGCTCGCGTGCGATCTTGTTCCGCTTGCACATGCATTAACGGATTCTATCCATGCATTGATATACGACAGTTATGACATATTAATTATGTTTTAATTGTTACAATACATACTTAAAGCGTGGTGTGGCAAAAGACACTGCTCCGCAACCTTTTAAAACCTACGACTGCCCAAAATTCTTTCTAGAAATCCGCAGCACACCACGCTAAATATAATTGTTTATTTTCAATTGCAATATGATCGTTTTTTTTTGTACATTTTCAAACATCCCTTTTGCAACTCTTGTATTTGACCGCGACCTGTATCTGACCCATGACACACCAGTATGCCGCGGCACACCCATTACGGAGCACTGGCATAAGAAAAAACCAAATTGAATCATATTATTTTAAAAAGATTCAGTTCAAAAGACAAACGCAAGAGGTCAAAGACATTCTGAACTTGTAACATCTCGTCATTTGCATGTGAGGTAAGCGTTGAATACGAGCACGTTACAGACGCGCGGCCAGACAAAAGGTCACACAGTGAAGTACAGTTCCATTTAAAATTAATACATTTCCTGTATATGTAGCATTCGAATCTGTAAATAATTACTATTTGTATAACAAGAAGTGATATGTCATAAAACAAAAATAGAAAAAAAAACATAACCGACTTTATAAATATATCTCAACAAAATGCACAAAAAATAAATAAATAATATCATGAATTCAAGAGAAAGAAAACTATATTCTTCCCTGTATTATGTCAATATTGTACAATTATTGATATATCGGAGTCGGTGAAGGCCGAGGTAGATTGGCGATATTTTTATCTGATCTGTCTTAGACCTAGTTTCGTTTAAGTTCCTACCTCCTTCTTTTGGAAGTTCATCAAAAATATTTAAAAAAGCACTTTCCAAGCAAAACATTAAAATAAGGCTCTTTCTTTGTATTTCCAAATATTATAAATGATTATACGGAATAAAATACTTGTTTTTATTAAGTTAAGTTTAAAAATCCCAAGCAGATGTTGAAAACAATTGGTTCCCAGCAGTATTTTGTGATGATGAATGGGTACATTTGACGAGTGAGACTAGTCATCGATATGAGTAACCAATAGTACAAATGACGAGACTGAATTGTCAGTGGAATTCAACATTACAGTAAAATTAAATATGTTGAATGTGTTAAAAATTTCATATAAATCTGCACTCAAGAGGTTAATTATGAACATACAAGGTAACTGCTTTCATGGGAATTTTTGAGGTTTCGTAAGTGCCTTCGACCTTGCGGTGTTTGAACTGTAATGAGATATTATAATTGAAAAAATTCTTTCCTATCTTTTCAAACAGCAGTAACAATAAAATAAAAAAGAGGTATTAGTCATAAGACAATGAAATCATCATTGAATTAATATTCTTGTCACATACTAAAACTTTCATCTAGAAAGTAACTTTTTGGCATCACCTAATCTGTGTTTAAATTTCAAATGTATGGAGATGTAAGCTAATTTTACATTAAAAATACATTGGGAGTTTTAAGGTTCCGTTGACATTGAATTTTGATACTACATACTATATTTATTGTAAAATAAATAAATACAGATGTCCTAATAAATTAGCTTAAAAAATATCGTAAAATCGTTACTACATTAAAAGCAACTAAAATGATATCAAAGCTTTTCAGCTTCATTTCAATTAAAAACGGGACGTACAAGTCAATGACCTTTGACTGGTTAGTCCAGATTAAATCCGAAACAAGATCCGTGAATTAAACTCAATATTTTTGCAACATTTTGCCACAAGTACAAAAAACATTTTAAAGGATTAGCACGACAAAATTTTTCAGCTTGAAATTTGTATATGAAAATGTAAATTTGAATAAAAAGGACAATTTCATCCATACAATTGTATTGTGACATCGGAAACGTCTTGTAGGAACTCTGAGAAGACACTCCAAATCTGCACTTATAAATATATTGTTAATCTGTGGCTAGTAATCATTAAAACACGTTTGAAAAAAAAGCTATGCTGGTAAGGCTGGATAATAAGGAACCAACATTTTATAAGAAGAACTTTATAATGATACGGGTAGTTTAAGATGCGTTGTAATTACGTTGTGTAAATCTAAAGATCCATTAGAAATAGAAACTCAAGTGAGGCCCTTTCTTTTAGCACGTATTAGGAATGCAGGAAGGGTGAATGTAGAGTTTAAGATGCGTATAGCGTCGCTACTTTATGCTAACGTTAGAGAAATTCGCATATATTTCGATATTATATAAGGATAATGTAAATTCGAAGCGTACGCGATGCGAAAGCAAATTACCGCACCGGCAGTTTGATTTATGATGTATTCGATTCCCGACGCAGCATTCAACTTAAATTGCACTGAAATGTGCCGGTTATTTTAGCAGTGGTAGAGCCCGCCTTAACATCTTCGCACGAATAGGCCGGCTAGCCCGGTGTAATACTACGACCACACAAAAGACAGGCGTGAAGTGGAAGCTATTCCACATTTCGTGTGATGAGTGTGGTGCCGGAGGTCTAATTTTAGTCTTATTTCCCTTCCCATACTTTTCTTATAAGGAAAGGATGGGAAGGGAAAGTAGATTTGACAGAGGAGGGGCTGCAAAGGAAGGGGGATATTCTCTTTTTGTGTTTCTCCATATCTGTCAATAGGTAGGCAACGCAGTTGCAATAGCGGATGACTGTGGGCAGCGGTCGCTTTGCTATTTTGGCATGTTCAGGTGGCTGCTTGCTCGTTTGCCACCTTATAATATAAAAAAAAAGTCCCGTCAAAATCGGTCCAGCCATTTCAGAGATTATCCTAAACAGACAGACAGAAATTGTAAAAAAAATATTTTTCTTTGGCAGGTAGCTGATGTAATAAGGAGTAACTTTGGCTACGTTAATTTTAGAAAAAAACATTTATTTTAGAAAAAGAACGCGCGGACGGAGTGCGGGCGACAGCTAGTTTTAAAATAAAAACCAATCATGAGTAATTAGACTCAAGTTACTCTTGAGTCGTCTCACATAATGAATAATAACACGTTACAGTCCGTTACCTACGAAAAATGGTATGCGTTACATGCAAACTTACGAGATACGAGTACAATGAGAGTTCTTTGAAGATGAATTACAAAAAATAAACATCAAAGGTATATTAAAATTGAGTTTTGTTAGTAATATTAGTAAATCAAAAGTAAAGCCATGAAGTCATTAAACTTTTCTTTGTACTTGATTTAAGTAATTCCCTTTGTATTAGTAATACATTAGTCACATACAAAGACGAATAACAAGAGGAAGTGGTGAGGATGTCGTGGGCGTCAATATTAACTAACAAGAAACAAATTGAAGCAATCACCGTTAACAACGGAGCTGCTTATATGTTGCTCGCTTCACTACATAGTATAAAACAAAGTCGCTTTCTCTGTCCCTATATCCCTATGTATGCTTAAATCTTTAAAACTACG
>JAAOEG020000014.1:2964463-2976639 GCA_011763625.2 Papilio bianor | reverse complement strand
AGGGTCCAGTAATCGTCTGGCCTTTTGGCATGTAATCAATAAAAAGGATTCCTTCACTATCCCAGAACACAGAGGCCATAACTTTGCCAGAAGAACTTTGAACAGAGAACTTTGCCATAACTTTCTAAGAACTTTTTGATTCACCCTCGTATAGTATATAGTCTGGAAGAACACAAATTTTACTAATGAACTTTTTTTTAATTCCGCGCGGACATAATCTCTTGCGATAGCTAGTTACATAAATATAATTCGGGTAACACTAGCCAAACCAAGAATAATAAAACCACTTGGCTTTGGTATGACATATGTATCAAAACAAGTGTACGCGACCCTCATTTAAATTGAATTTGCAGTCTTGATTTTTATTAATATTATATAATATGTTCGCTAACATAAAAAAAAAACATTTTTTTATAATTATATTCGCTTAAAAAAAGATTGTTGAAGTGTGCATAAACCCTAAGACATAAATAACGTGTAGCGAGTCGTTAACTTTCTAGGTGTAAAGTAATAAATTTCTACACTTATCCATGCTTACACTAGTTATTTAATAGATTCTGGAAATATTTAATCGAAAGTAACGAAGGCCTGAGCGTCGGTTGGTCAAGGGCTAAGCTTTTATTCATTTGATTATTAGAAGGTACATGGGAATATTAGGATAAAAAAATGTCTCACAAAACTGAATACAGTTTGATTATGAGAACCCGAAGAGATTAACAAGGGATTATCAATATCAACAAATAAATCAAATTACGCTAAGTAGAAGTGAAAAAGCGTATGCAATGTATAATAGATTAAAGTGAAGTATCAGACATTTCTTTAGTGTCTTTTTAAATTTACATTTGATGTTTTCATTCCTTATGTCTGCTCGACTTATAATCTATGCATATAATTAAATTGGAGTGTCTGTTTGTAATATTTTTTTAAATATATACGAATATATATACGGTACTAACACCAAAATATTTTTTTACAATTTTTGTCTGTCTATCTGTCGATCTGTTTGTTCCGGCTAATCTCTGAGTTGGCTTGACCGATTTTGCCGGGACTTTTATTGATAGGTAGCTGATGTAATAAGAAGTAACTTAGGCTACGTTTATTTAAAAAAAAAAGCGCGGACGGAGTCGCGGGCGACAGCTAGTCTAAACTAAAACCATAGCTCCGGTCACGCCAACACAGACAGATAAATTAATTACAATAAAATTATCGATTTATTGCCTTACTGAGAAAACATGAGCGTTATTTGCTTTAAGTATTGAGTTATAACACATAATACTTGAATTCTAAGAAAAAGAGATCTGAGAAAGAAAAATGAACAACTGCATTACGAAAATCAAGGTCGTAAATTTAATAAAATTGATAAGATATTAATGAATTACATTTATGCTAAGTGTTTGAAAATATATAGCGTTATACAAGAAATCATTCGTTCCGTCCGCCCGGAACGAGTTATGTCCTGCATATGATGAGAATTCGCCGCGTACTGCAGAGATACTCTGTTCGGGGAAGGGTTTTTTTTTTACTGGAATGTCACTGTTTGCCTTGAAGAGGCATTTACAGCTTCACCGGGCTTGTGGTGACCGAGATTATTACCGGATTGGGAGGCCGCCGAGCTCTTAGGTCGCTTCGGTGGACGCTCCATGGAGTGACTGGACACAACAAAGGTTTTGAGAAGACTTATGGGACGATAAGAGGGTTTGAGGAACCCTATGACTTCAGCGTCCTTCCACTCGGTGGGAAAGACGCCTTTCGTCATTGCCGCATTGTAGATAGTTACGAGGAGTTATATAATGGCAACAGGAAGTAGTTTGGCCACCCTATTGGTGATGCCATCAGAGCTGGTTACCGGGGGGAGGGGAAGGGGGACAGCTCTGCGCCAAATGATGCGCGCGCAAGTTTTCCGATTAGAGATAATATGCGACTAAATTAAATAGGCGAAAGCTTATTGAATATCTTCCACTAGGATTCTACACAATTAGTTGTTTTATAAAGATAATGGTTTTACTTATTTACTATGAATATTAAACAAAAATTTTCAGACATTGGTATTTATATATGTGAAAATAATCAAAGGGACCTTTTAATTAATTTGTTTATCAAATTTAATACATAATGATTTGTTAAATAAATAGTTGAACTTGAAAAAAGCTTAGTCTTCCTTCCAGATCCATCCTAATACGTAGAAAGATAACAAAGCAAATAATACAGGTCTCGTTTATTTGTTTGTAACTGTATTGTCACTGTTTGCCTTGAAGAGGCATTTACAGCTTCACCCGGCTTGTTATGGCCGAGCGCAGATGGCGTTTAGCATAAACCTCGTTTTAAGAGTAACTCAGCTCGAAGTCTCCCTGAGGGACCTCAGCACGGGCCGTTACTTCGTTATTATTACTAGGTTGGGAGGTCGCCGAGCTCTTAGATCGCTCCGGTGGACACTTCATGGAGTGACTGGACTCAAGGGCCCCCGAGAGGGGACTTTGGCAAGGGCTGTCACGCAGTATGCGTTTAGCATTCCGATTCAAGGGTGCCCGAGAGGGCCGAACCTCGGCTTGATCGATTGCTGTGATTTAATTAGTATTCAGATCTTTAATCTACCTAACATTATTACCACTTCTGAAAGCGTTTGCGTTTGGAGAAGAAACGAAGAAGTGGCGGAAGAAACTCCAGCAACGCTTCTACCATTGACAATGACCGAAAGGAGTATTTAGTAAAGTAAATCTAATAAATAAATCTATAGTAATTTAGTAAAGAACATCGATCGGGGGTCAAGCACTTGATGTATAATCTGCAGGTCCTGGGTTCGCACACGATATAGGACGGATTAGCGAGACTGACAGTCAAACAGACAGGATTACTTTATCTTTAATATTGATAAGGAAGTATTTTTTCGACGTTCTTACGTTGCAGTAAAACATCGTGGTGCAACCTGTACATACATGTGAAGAAGTTCAAAGAGATGACTGACGTCAACCTGCACAGGTCCAGCGTGGTTGAGTAAGACATAGTCACTCTAACTTAGGGAAGGCTCCGGGCCCCTCGGTGGGGAAGTATAGTGAGCATTAGCTTATGCATTAGGATTTGCTTAGCATTAGATGATGACGAATTATAAGCCCATCATATTTTATTTAAAGGTTCATATTATAATATAATACAATTATTTTTAAAGGTGTTATTTGTAACATGCGAAAAAATATTTATTTATTTAAATTATCTGTCTGTTTATTTTGGGGCTATTGATCTGATATTTAGTATTAGTTAGTATTTCATATAAGAAACATATTCCGTACACATAATTAATTTGCGGTTCTTATAACGAACATCCAAATGTATATTTTTGTTTGTCTATCCGTGAGTCTGAATCTCCTAAGGGGATGGACCGATTTTGATAATTTTACTGAAAGGTTGACACGATGAGGAGGCCAAATCTAGCAGCTAGTATTATATTTAAAAAAAACCGTTGGATGTTTGAAAATACTTTAGTATTAATTCATAGTAATGTCTATTTAATTCTTATCAAATACTATCCCATTTATGAGCTCAGAAAATCGGAAAATACAAATTAGCAATAGCAACAAAGACAGTATTCAAGTGCTATGTATTGCAAGAGCCATAAACCGCCGCACGAGACCGCCGGCAGCGGTTTATGTCCTGCAACTGAAGAGAATTCACCGCGTAATGGAGGTGTGCTCTTGGCGAACGTTTGGCAAACTCAAATACTATACAGCATGTTTTAAATTTCCAACGCAAAATATTAAGCGACTAAAATGAAAAGTCATTTATTAAAAACTCAAACACCAATTTACATTATATTTTTATTTTAAGCAAGCACTCTGTTTATCATAACTGATATAATGTTAGTATTAAGATTATAATAATTTTCAATATTGTATTGTATACATATTGAAAAACCTAATAACGATAAACACTTACAAAATTGTTAAATATACTTTTTAGGTGTTTAATATAATAGTGATGTCCAGTTAAATTATAAAAGAAACTAAAATTAATTTCTACGTACTGAAAACTCATGATGAAGAGGATTCGTAGCTGCTTCGTCTCCGACCAAAAACCAGCCACAAGAGGAAGAGGGCCGCAGCAAGATAATGTGCCCATTCTGGCAATGTGAGGTCCACAGCGGCGGTTGTACATCTGGGTAGTAGGGGTTTTGTTACTGCGCGATTGTCCATATGACGCCGTTACATGTGGTACGTTGAGCTTTTGTATCTCAAACTTATATCTAATAATAACACTCTTTCAACAACACTTTGCGCAAAACAGATGTAATTTAACTTTTAACTTAATTAGATGTATTTAAAAATAGAGGTTTCTAGAAATCACGAGTGTAAACTATCTTGATATACATGTTTTATACCTTTTTTTTAACTTTTGTGATTCATTGCAATGCCATGTTCCAAGTTTCCAAGTTTATTTTTTTTAACATCACAAGTCTTTCGAATTTAGTCGTATAACTTTGAACGCGAAAATAAACAGCCTGTGTAAAGTGGGTGGAAAGGCGGCGGGGTGTCGCGCATGCGCGTCACATCTATTACATCAGCACACCGGTCTGTAGCGGACGTGTCTGAGGTGACGGTTACCTTGCCATTAGAATGTAAGATGACTTCCTAAGATTATGTATGGTAAGTGAACAGTAAAGAGATCGTTCGAGATTAAGAATAGATGATCTTGATAAGAGAAAAAGTAAGACCTTAGCTAAAAAAGTAAGTAGAATAACGACGTTATAAACTTTACATTCAAACAGTGACTGTTTGGTTGGTTCACTAATGTTGCCAAAGGTGTCGAACGAGGTTTATGGAATATCGCCTTTTAATCTTCTTACTTTTATTGAATAACAAATAAAAAATAAAGACTTCCCGACATCAATAAATTTATCTTAAACACATACTTTAAAAAATTTTTTTATTAAATTTACATTTTGTTTCGTGAAATTGTAAAATTGTAAATCAATTACGTACGTAAACATTTCTATCGACGGTAAGTAAATTTGGGAGCGAGCAAATAGTACGCACTGGTACATATGAAGCTCTCTACAAACATTTGATATTAACGCTTTCTTGTTAACTGCTAATAGTGAAAAATGTGTTGATCACACTCGTTTAAAACTAGTCCTAATAGAGTTTCCACGTTCCGCGTAACACGTGGGTGTTTTCGCCATCGACACTTTCCAAAAGACATTTCTTTTACAACGGTATCATAAGTACCTTCACTTGTATAAAAATCACACGCATGTATGTAAATAAAATTCATCATCAACCTGCCCTTTTTTCTAGTAGTTTATAACTAGGCACATTAAATGATTTCATTACCCGCTGCCATTGATGCTTGTTCATGGTATTTTATAGTTAATTTGGTTCAAATAATAACGAACCTAATATCACAATAGCCTATTAAAAAGATAGTCTATTGATTAGTAATTAAGTAATTAAAAAAAAACTGGATCGGTTTCAATACTCGTTTATTGATTTTGGTCGTTAGAGATTCGACGTCGTCGAAATGCTTTTAAAATATTTTTAATTAGACAAATGTTTATTAAGAACTTTATCTTTATATTTCATCTTCTGAAGTACAAGTGACGTTTGAAAGTTGGTGACGGCTGAAGCCGATCAGTTTATCTGATGTACGTCGTGGTTAATGGGGGAAAGTAATCTGGCGCAAACTATATCGAAAAATCTTGATTTACATTGTAATAAATTTTGAATTAAAAAATATAAAAAAAAAAAAAACCTTTTATTATTGTATTGTTACCGAAGTTACGATGACAATCGGTCCAAAAGAACCGAAGTTTCTATGTTCACCTTCCAACCTCATCATCAGACCAGCTCCATGGTACTATATTATTGTATTGTCATCAAAGTTACGTAGGTATACCAAGTTTCAGCTCAATCGGTCTATTGGAAGTGGTTCAAATCTTCCTTGCAAGATTTGTAAACATACAAAAGTGAAGTTAAATAAAAGCTTGTAAAATAAATTTGGTCATTGCTATCACCCAAAAAAACAAAACTGTACTATATTCTCCTAATATCACAATTTACCATGGTGAAGGACCCATTCGCTTTTCCTATTGCAGATTTTACATGCATCAAACGATTTCGACATCGTTATAAAGGCCAAGTTATTAAAAAAAAACAATGCATTGACGACATTGGTTCACGTATCATATAAATGGTAGTTTAATATCAGATTTCAATGATCAATACAAACATCAAAGGAAAACTAGCACAACCTTTAACTTTTATTGTTTGATTCTCGGTTAAGTTCGTTCTATTGTCAACCAAGGTGTTGTAACCGGTCACAAATGGATGGGCTTTCTCTCACTGAACCAGTTGTGCAAAAGTTGCTCCGTTGACAATAGATTCTCGCATAAAAAAGTTACAGATACAAAAAAGTACTTACACCTTCTACTAAAGGTGTATAGAGGCAAGAAAGACCTTGATACTTGTTTTGAAAAAAGAACACAAGTATCAATGGCTTTTAAAATGTATGTAATGAAATGACTGATGATCGGAGATGCCTATCTAACGCACATAGTTGTTTATCACGGTTTAAGAGTCGAGCGAAACGAGGACAGTTGATGTAACGGACACGTGAAAACAAGAGCAGGATTGTGCTTGAATAAATTAATTACTGTATTGCATACAGTAAAAGCTCCTTATTCGCGCTTCCTTTATTCGCGTTTTCACTATTCGCGGATTAAAAAAATGCGACCCAATTTCTATATTATATATAAAAAAATATATTCGCGGATCTAATAAGTATCATAATATTAAAATTATTCCAATAGGTATCCAACCCAATATCCTTGTCAAATGGACTAATAAAAAAGTAAAATAGAGCTTATTACAAGTAAGCCTAAAGTATGGTGTTAAATGATATCGCCGAGGCCTTTGACACAAGCCGCCTTCGCCGCGATCGGTGTTTTTGAGAATGTAAACAGACAGAATGAAAGCAACCTTAAAACTCAAAAAATAAAGTATACTTTCAAATGTTATTGTTCCGTTTATAGTAAAAGCCGCTTTGCGTGTTTTATTATTTCGTCTTTCACATTCGTTACAAAAATTGTGATAGAGTAACATGTCTACTGCACTCTTCTCTCACAAAATTCTTCAAACCATTGCCTAAACCTTAAGATAATTAATTAAAATGTTCAAAAACTTAATTAAATAAAATATAAATATAAAAATAAATTAAAAAATTATTTTTATGTATTTGTTTTTTTTTATTTTGTCACCTAGGAACGTGTATAATCCTATAATCCCATATAAATTACCATTCCCTATTCACGGTTTCTGTATTCGCGGCATATTTATGGAACATAGACCCCGCGAATAAAGAGCTTATACTGTATTAAAAACACAGATATGTATTTTATTAAAAAAAATATATAATTCAATCGTTGACAACTTATCGATTCATTAAATTAATGCTATTCTCTACTACTGTCAACAAGAAGGTCAACTATATTTCGAAGATTCAAAAGTAGTTGTTTTTATATTGGAACAAAAAAGCAGCAGATTAGCCTAATGCAACGCGAAACTTTGTAAGTATGTATGGTTGTATGTTTGTTACTCTTCCACGCAATAACTATTGAATGGATTTCGATAAAATTTTATAAAAAAAAAACTTATACATTAGAACATATAGGATATGATTTATAAAGATACTAGCTGTCACCTGCGACTCCGTCCGCGTGTAATAAAAATAAAACTTAATATCCTATGTGTTATTCCAGACTATACTCTATATCAGTTAAAAATTCATTATGATATTATGTTGAACCGTTGCGAAATTATCGAGTAGATAACAAAAAAAAAATAGACGGCGTCGAAGAAGCTAGATTTGAGATTTTTTGACAATTTTTAATTTTTCGTGATGGTCGGTTGAGTAGTTTTCGCGTGAAAGCGTAACAAACAAACATTCACATTTATAATATTAGTAGGGATGTGAATTATCCGAAATACAAAATTATGCTAGTTAGATGTTTGTTTGAAGGTATCTCCAGGATGAAACAACGGATCTCGATGAAATTTTTTACAGATATAGAATAACGTCTGGAAAACACATAAGCTACTTATTATGTTTTTTTTAGTAGTTGATTTATAAAATATGGGATATTTCTACTGTTCACCTAAGGTTTCGGTAAATGTTCTAGGTATATCTCATCTCATATCGCAGACCAATTGTATAAGTTCTTGAGTGAACTACAATTACAAACTGAGTTGTATAAAATTCAATACAAAACAGTTACAACTTGGCAGGCAATTTGTAATTATCTTGTCATTGTGTCATAACAAGAGAAAATATCAAATTTTCTTGTGATCCGGCATAAAATAAGCAATACACCTGCAGGCGCGAAACTTCACCGGGTGTCGGAACAAACCGCAATTGAAAGTCGACGAAGGTTTAACTAACCTGTCAGATATAATGACAAAGTCGGAAGTGTGGTTTATGATTAACGTTCGTACATAATACACGGCAGTTGTTGCCAAGCCAAAGTTGGAAGACTTATTTGATATTTTTTTGTAATTTACATATTAAACACAATTACACAACACTCACATTAGCACACATTTAAAATGCGCCCATACAAATAAAACAAAAAGAAATTTGCAAAAAAAAATTTTTTCCTTTTTTTCTCCCGTATAATGTCAAAAATACAATCTAAACGTAATGTTGTATTCTCTCTATTTAGGCACTAAATGCAATATGTATTGATTCACGTAGGGGGAAGGGATTGGCTCCTGAAACACAGGGCAAGCTAGTTCTGGAGCCAAGGCTCCCACAAAATTTATGTGAAGAGCGTCAATAAAGCATTTTTGTTATTATTATCTCATATTAATTTATTTACATATTTTTATGTAATATATTCAACAAAAAACTTAAACATATTATGTACAAAATAGTATCCACCATCGCCTACGGAATCCCATGACTCATGCATCCAGTGGTCAGGGCTGCAGAGAAAGGAACCACAATAGGCGCGGTTTCTAAAATAACTGCTTTTTGTATCGGGTCCTTAATCCAACTGTTTAGTGAGAGCTTAAGATGTTATTATTATTATTAGTTGTATTGAATTGTTAACTATCTTAAAACACTGCTATCCAATAATAGAAAATTGAAACATTTAGAACCAATCATGGGTCTTACATTTAACCTTATCTAACTTCTTTAATTTAGTTCAAGGCCAAGAGTTTAAAAAACAAAATGTATTCTAAAACTAACCTTAAAAAAATTATGACTAATATTTTAAAATTATACGAAACCAATTAAACTTGTCTTACTGTCAAATCTTGTGTTCTTTTGTAGCATGGTGAAAAAAGCAAGTGCGTACCTGTGCTAAGAGTTGTCTCTTACATATATTAAAAAAGAAAGGAAGTAATGTAGTTATTTGGGTTGGTACACCGTTACGCCGATTACATTGATTAAATATAGAAAGCATAATGGATAGAAAAAAAATCACTTAATATTATAATAAAAGTTTGAAATCCTTAATATGAATATTTATAAAAATCGAGGTCAAAATGGCATTAAAAATAATATCGATATTAGCATTTATTACCATCTTTAGATATGAATATCACGATTAATCTTAACGTTAGAGGAATATAGATTAACCTACAATTCAAGACAAGATCAATAAAGGTGATCATCGAATTTTTGTACTTTAAAAGATAAAGAACAATTAAAAAGAGCTTTAGAGATTAGAAATTTAGATCAAAAACCTTAATAACAGTACGATTAGTTGAACCGCGTTTTAATTTCTTTTTTTATTGTTAGTAACAATAGCAAATAATGTTTTCGCATCAGCGTGACTCAGGTTAAGTGGTTAATGTCAGTATGCTGTATCATTAGTTTGTTTCTTTCTTTTTTATGTGCGGCAAACAATCAAGCGGCCACCGGAAATCGCTAAAATAGCGAAGTGACCCGATGCCCATAGACATCAGTTACCTACCTTTAATCGACGGAGGAGAAAACGCACTGAGACAGGTTTCCTCTTTCTAAGCATACCATCCCTCCGTCAAATCAACTTCCCCTTCTCATCCTTTCCTTATAAGATAAGGATGAGAAGGGGAAGAGGACTAATATTAGGCCTCCGAAACGCACACTCATCAGACGAAACGCGGAATCGAATCCACTTCACGCCTGTCTTCTGTATGGTCCCGGTATTACACCGGGCGAGCCGGCCAATTCGTGCTACAGATGGTGTTGTTGCTGGCGTTTACCACTAATACCACTACCAGTAATATATAAACCATAAAATTACACTTACAAATACACTAATATGTTAGGTGATGTTGTAGTTTTATGAAGAGAAAAAATTACAAAACATATTTGCATATTTAAAAACAAATTTACCGTTATAATACATTACCCATTTTTCTAAAAGCAATCTACATTTTGAAAGTTACGCTATAACAAAAAGTTTTAAGTGATTTTATCTCAAATCAATTTTTTGGTCATATCTAAAGTGCTGAAACTGTTACACAAATGAGCGAAAGAGAACGTACTAATATGGAGACATTATTTTCATCCTCGCCACAATTTAAATATTTTTATACGGTGAAAGCAATAATAAACTCACACAATTAATTAGTTTTGATAATGCTACTTGAATATATTATATGTAAAAGTTAAAATAAATAATCTGACACATTACCTTAGAAGAAAGCAACACTATAGGTAAATTCAGATCGCAACTCAGAAATGTAATTCGAGCAAAAGTTATAAGTTTAAATTACTCATATATTTTTTTGGAAGGAGTAACTTTAGTGTTGTTTTATTAATTTGCAGAGCAAATCGACAGCTCAGTTATTATACAGACAGACAGATTACATCAGATCTTTTCACGACGTATTTAGGAATAGACATTTGACATTAGAAATTGCTTTCAAGCAAACAAGATATAAGTTAAAATCCTTACTAATATTATAAATGACAAAGTAACTCTGTCTGTCTGTCTGTCTCGCTCTCAGGCCAAAAACACTGAGCCGACAGAATAAGCGTGGGTATGCTAATCCGAACGGACAGCCACGTGAAGTCAGTCATGCGTTTTAAATAATTAAAAATGCTACCCAAAGACATTCTACGAAGACGAAGTCGCGGGTACAGCGCGGATATATAATTCTCAAAAAGCTTTCATAAGAAATGCAATAAGACTGCAACAAAACACGCATGAAAAATATTTCTAAAATGCCAACAAGTTATTTTAGATTTTAGATAACTTGTTGGATTCCTAACTCATTTGTGACCAAACACATAAATAAAATAATACTTTTTGCTTCAAAGAACTGAGATTAATTATTACTTGTCACACTTGAATAATAAAATTAACATTAACATTGTTTTCCATTTCGCTGAAATTTTTACAATAAAATCAACGAAACATGCGTGATTTATAGCTTTATGTCACTACGGAATAAATTGGTTTTACACTGACGCATCCGAGATAATGAAAAGTAATGTCACAAAAAGTATGAATAAAAAACAGAACATATTCCGTGCATTGTGTTTGACTACAAACATTTTGTGATTTTTTTTTATATTATGAAGTGGCAAATAAGCAAACGGTCACCTGAATTCTTTAAAATAGCGAAGCGACCGCTGCCCATAGACAACGCTGTTGTAAATAAATGCGTTGCCTACCTTTATTTGACGGAGAAGAAGACACACGAAAAGAGTATATCCCCTTCGATAGGCGTTCCCTCCTCCGTCAAATCCACTTTCCCTTTGCATCCTTTGCTTATAAGAAAAGTGTAGGAAGGGAAAGATGATTACACACTCATCAAACGAAACGCGGAATTACATCCACTTCACGCCTGTCTTCTGTGTGGTTATTGATTTTTCATTTGTTTTCTAGTATATCGAAAGTGAGCATTCGTTACCACTGTACACAAAAACAGGAAAATTTCAGATCGACGCGAAACAAGTTAAGCGATGCGTGAAAAATATTCGCAAAAAGTCATGCTTTACAACCGACGTAAAATATGTTGTAACTATACAATTTATTTTATTTTTTCTTTCAATAATCAAACTACGAAATTCTTACATTGTGTTACAACCGTTAATAAATTACTGGTATAATTTTGCTTGACCCGGGCATTGTCATTAAACTGCGTCCAGACCATCGGAGGACGGGCAGCAGCGTCCCTGACATAGCGGTGGAA
>JAAOEG020000014.1:2943097-2964363 GCA_011763625.2 Papilio bianor | reverse complement strand
CCATTGTGGCGATCTTTGGGGGAGGCCTATGCCCAGCAGTGGGCGACATACGGCTGACAAGAAGAAGAAGAAGAAGATAATTTTGCTTGGTTCCCACAAATAAAGATAAGTAACAATTTATCGAATTCAATTAGAAAACTACAATTATACGAAGAGCGTCGTTGGCTCATAGCAGTTGACTTGTAATCTGCAGGTTCGAATGCCGCCATGTACCAATGTGTTTTTCTATTTTAGAATTTAATTTGTACGTGCTTACAGTGAAGGGAAACATCGTGATGCTACACATAACTGCGAAGAAATTCATAGATGTGTGAAGTCAACCAACCCGCCAGCAAGCGTGGTTGACTAAGCCCTAGTCAACCCTAACTTTAGGATAGGCTCCAAGCGCCTTAACGAGGACGTGTAGTGAAGTAATGAACTCTAATTATACAATAGTTCGCTAAGTAATCGAAGAGGAATCACGTTAAATCAACACCAGAATCACTACATAGTATAAAACAAAGTCGCTTTCTCTGTCCCTATGTATGCTTAAATCTTTAAAACTACGCAACGGATTTTGATGCGGTTTAATTGATAAAGTGATTGAAGAGGAAGGTTTATATGTATAATAACATCCATTAAATAGTGGAGAAATACTGTTATTTTTGAAGTTTATAATGTGATGAAATTTATTCCGCTTCCATTGCAACGAACGCAGGGTGAACCGTAGGAGATTTATCATATTTATACCCCTGCGAAGCCGGAGCGGGACGCTAGTATAATAAACAAAGAAAACTAGAAAATGATTGATGAAAGTAATTTAAACAATTAAACAAGTTTCTAAACAAAGGTCAAAGATGCGACAAAACATTGTTACTAAGTAAATTTCTAGTGTAGCTGTAAACATAAATGTTTAACGCATTTCAAACATGCGATAAAATCATAAACCGCACGATGGAGATAATTATTGCAAGTTATAAATTAAATGAGAAGCACGTAAGTTATAAACACTCATTTAGAAAGATGAAATTTAATATTTAGGGAAACTTGTAGACTATTAAAATAACCACAAATATTTTTGGCTCTTCGACTTTTTTTCTCATACGGACGATTGGTTGGATCAACCTGCCCAACCGGAAACACCAATACTTCTGTAGTAACAATATTTAGACATTCAAAGCTTTACTTTGTAAATGAATAGGTAAGCAATTTACTTGCTGATGGATAATTGTTAACCCTTTGAATGATGACAAGCCTCACTCCTCATCGAAATTTAACATTACCGTAAAATTAAAAACGTTCAATGTGTGAAATAATTTCAAATAAATCGGGACTTAAGGGATTATTTAACCAAAAATCATCGTAATTATCAAAATCAAAGTTGTAGACAATGAAATAAAAAAAACATTAGAGTAGCCTCTATAGACTGTGTCATCGTTTTAGCAAACACGAATAAAATATATATAAAGTATAAAATAATCTCTTGAAAAGTGTGAAAGGACAATTTAATAAACAACTTCCTCATCTTTAAGTCACATCTCGCGATCAGAGAGTTCAACTTGGTTTCATCGATTTACGATTAAAGTCCTTCTAAAGTATCGAAGTTTTAATATAGTAAATAATGAGGAGATTGTAAATATCAAACATCAATTGAATAACTTAATTCTTAATTATTTACTAAATTTTTATATTTACTACACTTTTTGTATTAAAAAGAAGGAATCTAAAATAAAGTAATAAAATAATTTTTCATCTTTAATACTCAAAGAAAAGGTTAATAGTGAATGTGCGCTAGGTAATAACAAAAGGTTACAGGAGATTGCGAAATATATGGATATTCAACGATAAAATATATGAAATGGTGTCATAAAATATAAGGACAGTGGTTAAATACGACGATAGATATTTCACATATACCGCCGTTGTCAAAAATTATAGGTACTAGCTAGCCTAGGACTCCGTCCGCGCGGTATTTTTTAAATTTACTTAAAGTAGCCTGTGATCTTCGAGACAGTTTTCTACAAACAACAGTTTTCTGGAGATACCTTCTAATAAACATCCATCCATCTAATTTTGCACTTATAATATTAAATAGTAAGATGTATAATAATACATTTCTTTTAATATAAAGTTGTCTAATACCAAAAACACAGAATTAGACGTGTATCAAATAGACCTTAAAATATTTCGTGTGCTCAAATAATACATGAAAACTTGTTTTAAAGCCTTGATTTATTTGCACGAATCAATATTAAAAGGTCGAGTTAACGCCGCATGAATGAGATACAATCCATTTATGCAAAAATTTTCCATATTTTTTTGTATTTTAATATTAATATGTAAAATTAAATATAACACGACTATTTATGTAACAAGGAACCGAAGTAAAAATATCACTGCGAGCATTTTACTCGAACCATTACAATAATTAAACACGTATTTAATTAATAGCTTTAATTGTAATTTAATTCTCTAAATTTATTATTTTTATTAATTTATTTTAATTCTTTTTTTCTATCCAATCTCTCATGAAAAACCCTTACGTTTGTCTGTGAGTTCTTTGCACAGAATAAAAAAACCTAGTCACTTATATTGTTCATCTATGACATTTCAGCGATACCTACCCATTTAGCTGATCTTAAGATACGTAATAATAAACATCCCTCCATCAGAAGATATATTATCATCCTTCACATTTTCTTGGATATAACAGAGATAACGCCATATTTTAATCTTAACATGTTAATCTTAATCTTAATAAATTATTATTTATATTAATGAAATTATTTAATAAATGCGAATGTTTAGATGGATGGATGGATGGATTTGTTAGAGTTTGTCGCCTAAACTGCTGAACGGCTCACAATGAAATTTGGCATAGATGTAGAGGATAGTCTAGAATAACACATAGGCTACTTTTGATCCTGGAAATGTTCACAGTTCCCGAGGGGTAGGAAGTTTTTTGTTTTTTAAATATTTAATCGATAAATCCGCAGCGGTTCAATATACAACATAAACTAAGCACAGACAAAGAACGTAGTCTGGTATAACATGGCATACAAGTTATATTTTAATTCCGCGCAGCCGAAGTCGCGGGTGACAGCTAGTATGTATATAAACGCATTGGATCTTAACGGTCATAGATATCGGTCTACCATAATCCCACGACCGAACACGCATCACTAAGAAAGTCAAATTATATAATTCTATACAATCATCAGTAACGCAAATTGTTTAATGATCATCACGGTGACAAATCCCATCATATACGCATTAAAATGTCATTTGGTCCACGATACTTAATATATAGCTGTGTATTTACTTTAAAATTATTTTACCAATTTGTCTAATGTCACATTATCCGGATAATTTTAAATAAATTTAAACACAAGACATTATCTCAATGAAAATACAATATGGTTATTTGAATTGGATATTTTATGAACAGAAATGATAATATCGTTATTTACTTGTATTTGTTATTATTTTGAGATTCATTACCAAAAGAAAGATTCTATATGAGTGAATAGTTTAAGCTTTATTTTACACGAGTACTAGTACGAGTACTTCCACACTACGAACTACACGTCAAAATTCAGTGATATGAGTTGTGTCGTTTTGGAGATATCTTTTAACAAAAATCCAAACTGTCGCATTTATAATATATTAGTAAAAAATTTGATGCCGTAACTTTTGATAATCTTATTGAATCTCCTAGATTCATACTTAGTCTGGAAATTTATCCTAGGAGCCTAAAATAGCTGAGTAAAAGCCTTATCCATACAGCATTGCAAACTTCGTAAACATATGTTCATTATTTTATACCTGTGTAACATGTTAGTTCACGTATGCATTTTGTTTACTTTTTTCTTGTTACTGTTATTGATATTGTGTTTTACAGCTGATCATCTTTATTATCCTAGTTGCAAGATAACGTCCGTTGCACTATAATTAATGATTAAGAAACGATATTTTTTTCCTATAATTGTATTGTGTATCAGAACAGGATATTATTAAGGAACTGTCTGCAATCTAACAGCAAAGTCGCGGTCGACGTCTTATGCAATTGTATTGTGTAACGGACGCAAAGTGAATCACAACATTACGACATACATACGTCTCATAATATCCGACAACTGTAGACCATTCATAATAACTAGTCAAAGAATTAAATTTACTTTCCACTGAAGAAGCGCTTTTCAGTCCTTAGTTCCCTCATGCGTTGTGCGTGTTATTTTGTATTCATATCATAGCATTCGCATTTCACCGTTTTCATAAGTTTTAATTTTATTCGATAACTTCCCGTGCGGCGCGTGCTTTACTTCCACATATTCATTAATCGTTAGCCTTTATGCGAGGAATCCCCGAAAGTTAACACCGAGTCACAGACTAATGAAACTGCGTCCTTACTATCGAATTTTGTATAGCGAACAATCATCGTACTCGCGATAATTTAACACGTATAGTTCGATAAAGATATCAGACCTTTTTCATCGAAAATATCATAAAAGAAACAATAATAAGACAGCTACCAACGATAAGGATCTTGTCACACGTTTTCGACATTTTCTAGGTGCGCTAGTAAGCTTTCTTAATTTAGTTTGACTTATGTCCACCGTGTGAGATAATTGCGATCTTTAATTGCGTCGTGAGCGTCAAATAGTATTCCATTTAAACTTATCAGGCCAGATGACAGGTCCAACAGAGCCCCGGTTAGTTCTATTATACAACAAAAATAATTGTAAATTAAAAAATATTTTAAAAACAACCTTTTATTGTTGTATTGATACCGAAGTTACGAAGATATACCAAATGTCAGCTCAATCGGTTACCTTCCAACCTCATCATCAGATCAGCTCCATGGTATCTTCTATATTTTTGTATTGTCATCCAAGTTACGTAGGTATACCAAGTTTCAGCTCAATCGGTCTATTGGAAGTGGTTCAAATCTTTCTTTTACGTACATACAAAAGTGAAGTTAAATAAGAGCTTGTAATGAATATTAGTTGCTCATCCATGGTTGGGTTCGTTTGAATCTAATTATAACTAGAATGATCTATATTGGAGCGTTTTTTTTATTTAAGACTTTAAGATTTAATTTAATTAATATCTATGTAATTTTGCCTTAACTATTTGTACTGGTAATAAAATGCTAAAAGAAGCTAAAACAATACTCCAGTTAAAAAAAAACTCAAATAAGATTTATGCAAACAATATTTTATTTAAATTATTATTTTATATTAATTAATAATCACTAATTACATCCAAACTTTATTTGCTATTTATTTAATAACTAGTCAATAGGGAATTTTTTTTAAACTTTACTGCAAAGAGTCGACAGTTATAGACCGACTTAGTTATCTGCACCGGTGAGCATAGCTAAAACTAAATTTTGATTTTGAGTAAAAAAAAACAGTGTCTCAAGATTCTTATCATAGTAGCTGTAGTATTGGGTTGGCAACTAAGTAATTGCGGATTTTTGTTATAAAATCAAAGACAATTTTTAATGGAACTAAATAACTTTATTCTGTAATGTATTGCCCATTCTGAACAATGACCTTTTGCCATCTTTCAGGCAGCATCATAATCCCACATTCATAAAACTTTTGTTTTTTTAAGGCAAAAAACTGAGTCAGATACGATTTGACGACGTCATCGTTATTGATTTTTTTACCATTCAAAGAGTTTTGTAAAGATCGAAACAAGAAGTAATCTGATGGTGCAAGGTCAGGACTATATGGTGGAAGTGGTAAAACATTTTTGCCGAGTGACCAAAGATGTGTGTGGCCTTGCATTGTATTGATGGTATGCAATGGAAATTTTCGATTTTTCAAATTGAGCCGCTTTTCTTCAACTGCATTTTTTAATTTCGTTAGCTGTTTATCAGAATTGGTCGTTAGGTTTGGTGGTAAGAGTTCAAAGTAGACAATTCCTTTGTAATCCCACCAAACGGATAACAAAACCTTCTTTTGATGAATATCAGCTTTTAATGATCTTTTTCGCTTGATATTGTTGTAAACAACCCATTTTTCATCGACAGTTATCAGTCGTTTTAAAAATGGATCATTTTTATTACGTTTCTTTAGCAAATCGCAGCTGAGGAACCCATGTATCGAGTTTTTGAACATAGCCAAGTTGTTTTAAGTGATTTTAATGCACGTGTGATACATGAAGCTTCTCTGTAACCTCACATGTTGTACTGTGACGATCCGAATCGATTATTGCTTTGATTAGGGCGTCATCAGCGTTTTCCATCTTTGAGTGAAAAATCATCAGAACGAAATCTGGTAATTTAATTTTAACACTGCCGTTCTTTTGAGGCTTCGTCACCACAAAACAGCACATACTTTTTTATGAGCTTTGGATGCGTTTTCCCTTTGCGGAAAAAAAAAGCGAAATACGACGAAAATGTTGCTTTTGGTTTTCCATTTTTCAACGAAGGCCAAAGGAAAACTACGGAACCGATTCAAAAACTTTTTTTACTGATTGATAGCTGAATTGCTAAGTATCAAATAACAAAATGTGTTTTACATTTGTACTACGTTTGCAAATCTAAAAAATCAACTGAAGCCATCTATAAGTGAAATCCGCAATAACTTAGTTGCCAACCTGTTATATTTTTACTTTTACGTCATTTTGCATGTCCATGTAGGTTTTATATATTTTATGACAGACCTTATCACGATAGTAGCGTCTCTCTCACCGGGATAGATATCCTTATTTAACCTATTTACTTTACATATGTTTCGATTTGTGCATAGAGAATCTACTACATATTTACTACTATTATAAATACGAAAGTTTAAATCAATGGATATTTGATATCTCTAGAACGACTCATCTCGACTCGACTCGGATCTTGATAAAGTTTCTCGGTGATGTAGAACATAGTCTGGAAGGACATATGGGAACACAAGCAACAAAAAAGGCGATCGATTGCGCTTCAAAGAGTATATTCAGGAATATGACATTGTTAAACAACACAAACTAGAACTCATATTTAGTATTATACCGTGGTTTTCTACAGGGAAAATACCTGTTTAAAAATATTTTACCATGTCCATTCTTAAAAAAAAAACAGAAATAATATTAGTTACAGAGATATATTTAGAAATGATTTTCTAGGGGTGCTTTAACGAGGAAAATCAACTTCAACATAGTTATATTTTAAAGGTGGCAAGTTAACAAATGGTATTGTTAAAAACGCTAAGTGATTTTGGATTCATGATATCTAAACTGCTTCTCCGTCCATTTTACTTCACTGTTCAACAATGAAGGTAATTTAATAAATATATTGTAAGCCTATAATTAGAAAAGTAATAAAAACTTAATTATTATTTGGCTATTATTAGTTCTTCTGAGCTTGAAGGAGGAACTACTATCGCTATTATTTCTGTCAGAATACATATAAGACCTAAGTAGGCTTAGAAATTGGTATAAGAGAAAAACAAGACAGCTACAATACTACAAGATTTTTTTGACAATAACAGGGGGCGCTGGTGAGCCATGAAAATTTAGTTTCATTGATGCCCACCGGGATCATAATTTGAAAGAAAGAAATTAGTATTTTCAAAAGAAAAGGTGTTACTTCGGCATTAGCTGCGGTGGATACTGCAACGCCGGTTTTCAATGAACCCTAATTTAGGAGAACACGTCAGTTACAAATAATGAAAAAAAAAGGCAAACAGTTATACTGTTTAAATGTTCGTGAGACATTATTATAACAAAATAAAAAAGAGAGTGAGAGACGGGCCGCGACCGCGAAATTCTTCAGGGTATTGTACCACTCACCCTGAAGAAGAGCCCCCGATGGGCTCGAAACTAGTCGGTGCCGACACCGGATTAATTATGCGTGAGTTAACCGTTTTTATTTTGTCATAAGACAAACAGTTATTTAAAATTACACCCAGTCACATCTGTTACTTAGACTAAAACCAATTCGTTGATATATAACAATTTAAGCATGTAAAAAAAATTGTATATTGTGTTGTTGAAAGTGAATGATATAAAACGTACCACATGTAACCTTTAATAAAAAGAAACAATAAGACAATTACTTTCTGGTGTAGCATTCATCCGCAAGGGCACGCGCGCTCTGCCGCGACACATGGAGAGCGAATCGAACTCCGATGAAGGCCAGGATTACCAACATAGTCCTTGATTTACACTCCGCACAAGTATACGTAACAGACGTCACACCACTTAGTACACAATGTTGCAACTTTTTAACGTCAATGTCCAATCAATTTTAAATGTTTACAACAGTTTTTTCTCTTCTTCAAAAACTCTACTTTTGGAAGTTTGTCAGAGAAAAACGTCAGAAGAAAATTAAGAAAAATAACCCGAAAAAGTTTTTGGAAAGAATTCTTCAATCAAGAGTAAATTGTGAAAAGTTCAGAGCTTTACGATGGATTCTATGTTAATAAAACTTTTGTCTTTTCGACACCTAATCCCGATCTGTAAGCAACTCGAGCTCGGAACTCGGAAGTAAGGAAGCGGCGGAAGTATAGCGTACGATAGCGAAAGTGCGCGCGACGTCGACGGGTTACGGTCTGAGACTGCCGAATGCAGTCCACCAGACCACGCTTCACGCGGACGCCTCTACGGTGCACTGCCGATTCCGTTCACGTAATATGAACGAAGACATTATTATTTTTAATTATAATATTTAAATAAAATATAAGGTCTTGACTATAATACATTTATAAAACGCGTTTCAAATATGGATTATTTTTCGTCGAAAAAAATTTGCGATCCTTATCGCGATCACTCGTTAAAGGCTATAATTGCCCCATTCTTTCTAATAAATAAATCAAAACCTTGTTACCAATGAAACTTACTAGTAAAATAATAATATAAATTAAATGGACGTAAAAATAAGTTATAAAAATAAAACAATGCTCTGCAACGCAATATGAAAAAATTGTATAATAATAATAAAAATAAAAGACGACAAAAACATAAGAAAAGAAAAGTAAACAACAATCCAAAAAGGTCGAATGCGCACTGACCACATAACCCCGGAGCCGCAACATCTATGTCTTATCCACCCTTGCCTAGTATCAAATACCTATTCCTCACCGATAAATTATTTTGGTAAAAAAATAACATGTCATACTACAATATCGTGTAATATAACATAAAATTAAAAAAATACTCAATTCTCATTAATCTTCAAGCCAACGAAAAAACAATACAACAAGAGAATTCGACAGCCAGGTTCCGTGGTACTTTAAGCCGACTAAAAACGTTCACTCTACTGCTCGATCTGTTAAAAAAACTGTTTATGTGGGTACGTAACTTTATTTAATTCTATATTATAGTTCCAATTGAACTGTTAATATTTTTGTTAATACTGTTAATATTTCAAAAAAATTGTTTCATTTTGCTTTTTTTGTTCGATCGTTGTTGGTTAAATTTTGCTTACACATGCCCAGTTATGCAAGTTGTGAATGCAGTTAAGCAAGTGGCAACCTGAATTCGCTAAAATAGCGAAGCGACCGCTGCCCATAGACATGCGTAATTGCAGTTACGTTGCATACCTTTAATCGACGGAGGAGGAAATGCACAGAAATAAATTTCCCGTTCTTATGCGTCTCCACTTTTGCCAATTTACTTTCCATCCAAGGGAAAAAGGAATAAAAACAACCGCGGAATTGTTTCTATTTCACGCCTGTCTTCTGTGTGGTCGTGGTATTGCTGTGGGCGAGCCGGTCTATGTGTGCGAAGATGTTAAAGCGAGCTCTACCACTGTTAAAAAAAGTTCGATTGTTCTGTTATAATTGACAGTTAAAACTGAAAGTGTACAACGGGCTTTAGAGGTTAATAATATATGACATTAATCCAATACCAAAATGTTATTGCCAATAACTGTGACTATTTAAGTAATAAATAACAACAATATAGTTTGCGTATTCACAAGATATGGCAAGTAGACGTATCAAATAAGCTTTGCACGGACTATTTAAAGATTTTGATGAAACATCGTATTTTGATACATCGTGACTACGTTCGATTGATGT
The DNA here is from genome assembly GCA_011763625.2 of Papilio bianor. NCBI lineage: Eukaryota > Metazoa > Arthropoda > Insecta > Lepidoptera > Papilionidae > Papilio > Papilio bianor. The sequence goes on along the minus strand of JAAOEG020000014.1, from coordinate 2,954,362 downwards.
TAAATTTCACACTTTACTGTGGGTACTGGTACTGCTATAAAACATGTATAAAACATTGTTAACTTAGACTGTTGATATATTTTTCAGTATTCAGTGAAGAAACATCTTCGATTATGGTAGATATTGAGGGTGTTTCCCATTTTTTGCTATGCACGTTGGATGTTGGACTATTGATTCCTAAGTTCCAGTAAAAATGTGCCTTAAAAAAGACTCGTTTATAAGTTGCTAATTATCAATGACACGGCCAGTCGATTTGTCAGTTTGCGAGTGTAATTCTCGACGGGCCGCTGAAAGTCACATTGCGCAAAACAACTCTTGCAAAACTCTTCATTGTACTTTTGGTTATTAACATTTCCGATTGAAGGTTAAGCCAAAATACTTGAATATTAACAAAAATGTTATTTGTACATATCGTTAACATTGCCAAATAACACGATTAATAACATAATCAAATGCTTGTTCGATTACAGCACTATAAGATTTTTTGGTGAGCTGGCAAACAACCAAGCTGCAACCTAATTTCGCCGATATAGCGAAGCGATAGATGCCCATGGACATTCGCAATTGCAGATACATTGCCTACCTTTAATCTACGGAGAAGACGCCCAGAAAGAGAATATTTCCTGATCTTATGCGTCTCCTTATCCATCAAATCCATTTACTCTTCCCTTCTTTTTATAAGAAAAGGATGGGATGGGGAACAGGACTAAAATTAGTGAATATCAAAGGATTCTAAGTGAGAAAGTTTGTATAAATAGTCAACAAGTAAAATTTTCTAAAATTATGATTGCGAAAAAATGTTTTACAAATCCATAATATGCCAACGATGTTTTTTTAATCTAAATTTAATATTGAGAAAAATTGAATCATAACACAATACAGTGCAACAATACATAGAGTGCATTGGGACCAGATTTATATCTCATTTTTAAAATTATGTGAATATCGAATGCAAAATTCACATAATATAAAAAAGAGTGCATTGTATTCGTACAAAAGCCATTTTTAGTACAACAAGCAGTCTGTAACGAGTTTTATACTTCACAATACTTAATTTAATTTAGGTTTAATTACAACTCAAATTTTTTATTAATCACAGTATTATGACGGAACGTTAAGATTTTAAAAAAAATTACTATCGAAACCTGCAACCACAAAGCAGAGAAAGTAAATTGATTATCGTCAAAGTTGACCGAAATTAGTTTATAGTGTAGCTCCATTTGTATTAGTCAAGCTGATAAGCTTTTTTAATCAATTAAGACACGCACAGTTTTATACATGTAATTTTAAAGTATATGAAATAAGCATAAAGTTCATATGTCATTCATCGATCTAAGCAAAGGAATGTATCATAGAAACCTATATTTTTACCCGACTTCAAAAAGGAGGTTCTCAATTCTGTACTACTGTACTTTTTCGTTTGTTTCGGCCTAGTTAGGAACTTAAAGTACTGGGCCTAAGATATCTCATATGTCACTAATCTGCCTCGGCGAACACCGACTCCGAAATATCAATAAATGTACAATATTGACATAATACAAGAAAGAAGAGAGTTTTCTTTCTTTTGAGGGTATTAATCAACTTATTCTGTTCTTTTTTAGTGCATTTTGTTTGAGTTTTTTTTTGAAGTCGGTTTGATTTTTTTCTTAATTTTTTGTTTTTATAATATTATGCTGCGATAAATTTGATAAAATAATAAAGGCGATACATCTTAGAAGAAATGTGACATTGTGTACACGTTGCGGGTGAAAGCGCAATAAAAATATTATTGCACAAAATAAAACCACAGGCACAGTTTTGAGGCAGACATTAAAACCAGATTGTGCGTTACAATGCAAATTTAAAATTCTTATATTTACTTTTTATTTTCAACATTAACACGTTATTGAGAGCAGCACGAACCCAGACTACATTAAAATTTATTAACAAAACTAGCTGTCGCCCGCGACTCCGTCCGCACGGAATTAAAACAAAACTTAGTATCCAATGTGTTATTTCAGACTATCTTCTACATCTGTGCTAATTTTCAGTAGGTCATGTTTAGTAAATATGCAAATAACAAAAATTTTACTATTCCTCGGAAACCCTAACTATTTTGGGGATCAAAAGTAGCCTATGTGTTCTCCCAGACTATCCTCTACATCTAGGCCAAATTCATCGAGATCCGTTCAGCAGTTTAGGCGACAAACTCTAGCAAACAACCATCCATCTAAACTTTCGCATTTATGATAGCAAGATTTCCCACTACCTTTCCCACACAAGAAAATATCCCACTTAAGCAATGATGATACTGTCTTTGATAGAAAATATACATTTTTTAACGATTTTACTCGTAAAATCCCAAACATACGTACTCGTAAAATCCCAAACAAACTACACATATAGCTGCTAATTACCAAAATAATTAAACGAAACAACTTTTACTCTCCTTCTCTTACTTTCCCTAAAATTGGGTCCGATTTAAATCGCGATACATACCAAAGTATCGAATTACGTAAATTAAAATATAGCAAGAAAAAAAAAAAGTTTAACAAATTATTTTTAAATAAGTACAGTTTCACAGAAAGCTATTTAAGTTTGCTGTGGGTGTCCCGAAGACACTAACAATCTTAAGGAACAACATAAAACTTAACTGTGAGTTCCCACTGCCGAAAAGTTCATATAGACGCTTTACTTTTTTTTAATTTTTTATATTACAAGGTGGGAAACGAGCAAGCGGCCAACTAAAATCGCTGAAATAGCGAAGTGATCGCTGCCCTTAGACATCCGCAAGTACATATGCGTTGCCTACCTTTAATCGACGCGAGGAGACGCACAGAAAGGGAATTTCCTCTTCCTATGCGTATCCTCCCCCGTCAAGTCCACATCCCCTTCCCATCCCATGTAGGACTCCGGCACCACACTCATCAGACGAAACGAACAAAAATCGATCCCGGGAAGTCGGCAACAAGGTGTGGCCCTGAGTTGCCACACTTAGAGAGAACAAGGGGAGTTGTCCCCTAGGACGTGCAAAAGTCCAGTGCAGAGAGTCCTGGGGCGTTCCTCTGGAGATCCCGGGACTCTCAAATCGCGCTCCATGATGGCCACCGTGGGGCTTTTAGTGTGTCAAATCTCATATAACCGTGTCTTTCCCCCAGAAGGCAGGGTATCTTTTAAAGATTTCCCCCCGATAAAAAAAGACAAAATGTGTAATATACATTTTTAAAAGAATGAAGTAAACATTTCTAAATACAAATAATATTTTTTTACACTATAATTTAAATAATTGTTAGAAGTTATTTTAGGTCAAGGTACATTAATATTCATATAGCATACAACATGTCCGCTATAACCGGAACTACATTTAATTAAAAATTATTAACGTTCATTAGAATTTTAAAAAAGTCGACGATCAACATGATATTAACGGCCCCGTGATACTTTGAAACTAGTTTCGACACGGGCGTTTAGATTGGGAGAAGAAAAATGGCTTTTTATTGCACGGTATAAAATATTGATGGCTTCGATGGCCTCTAATGATAGTGTTGTATCTAGTAATTTATAACTGACGGGAAATATTTTTTTAGCATGCTAAGTTTCAAATAAAAACTTACACATAAAAAACGTCTGTGGTAAAATCTCTATATCAAAGGTATTGAATGATCAAGTTATCAATTTAATATTGCTGTCATTTTATAAAATAACGATTATAAAGTACTAGTAGTCGCCCGCGACTATATTCTCGCAGAAAGAAAATCTTATTAGTGGCCAATGTGTTCTTCCAGACCAAGTTATACAACTGTGCTAAATTTCATGGAAATGCGTTGAGCCGTTCAGGAGATACCTTCTTTTAACATACATCCATCCATCCATACATCAATCTAAACATTTAAATTAATAATATTAGTAAGACTAAGGTTTTATAAGATTTTAAATGAGTAAAAGATGACAAGATATAAAAGAACATTTTGTCAAATTTTCTCCTTGTATTTTCATAGTTTCTTTAAAGACTCCATTGTGTGATAGTCAATATAAAAAACCAAACTTCTTAAAAGATAATTTAGAGGTTAATATATAATATTAACCTTACTTAAGGTTAATGTAAAAGTAATCAAACCATACAATAGTTTCTTTATTCAGCGTGACATATCAATTGGCTTTGTAAAAAAACTAAAAAAACCTATTGTTCTGAATTAAACAGATAGGCTGGGGGTCTTTTAATACTTCTCAGTTCGTCTATAGAACAAATAACGTGTAACCAATATGAATAGAGCCTGCTAAAATCAAATTATAGTGAAGGCGTCGAATCTTGTGAAGTTGTTGAAAAGAACGATTAAATTATTATTAGCAATTACAACATCTGTTCATTGACAATATATATTTTTTACTTGTAATATTATTCCATTCTTAAATAAGATCCAATCAATAATGCAATATAATCTGTTTGTTTATAATTTATTTAGTTATAAACAGATGTATTAGATAGCCAAAATGATTTTATTAAACCCAGTATAGAACCGAAGCGAAACGTAAATTGTCGAATTTCATATATCAGCCCTCCTAAACAAAGTGCAATCACTTCGAAGCGACTCCATAACGAATTTTAAAAATGTATGGAACTGACAATGTCTTTCGATATGTCACTTGCTTGTTACGTAATTTTCCTATACATTTTGACATATTTTGTCGATTCTACCAGCGATATAGGATCTAGGTATACGATCTACGGGCTCTGTATTCGTCGTCGTTATAAATCATCATTCGTCAATCGTCGCCATAGTACTGTTTTTCCACACATCTGTATCAGCCGTCATATCTGAATTCACTCCCTTCTTACGCATATCCTTTTTCTTCGATTTTCCCCTACCTTTGTATCCAGCCACATTTAATGTCTTTTCCTTCTTATTTATGTGATCATCATCTCTCCGCATTATATGGCCATACCACGCTAACCTTTTGCTTCTCAATTTCTCTATCGCTGGCGCTACTTTCAAACTTCCCCTAATATACACATTCTTAACTTTATCCTTTCTTGTCACACCTCACATCTTAATATACGCATCTCAGCCACATGCAATCTCCTTTCATCCGAAACTTTGGTGGCCCAACATTCAGCACAATAAATTACATTAATTTTATATATCAATTCTTAGTTAATTAAATTATGTATTGTGAAATATATTTCCCTTGAAAATAACTGATATAATTATGTATCATAAAGGCCACTTAACCTTTCATATGATTATAATTAAATTCTGAATCTGGACTCTACAACCGCTTGAATAAACCTGAGTTCCATTTCACCTTGTAATTACAAATAAATTTATTGAAGTCTCTCAAAGCAAAAGGGACCGATTCTCTTTTAATGAGACTTGATCAAGTGCGATATCAAGTTAAAGTGAACCAGATTCGACAAAATAATGAACTGAAAGCAACTTCGATAAAAACAATTAATTTATGATCCACTTAAAGTTTTCGTAAATTTCATTAAAATCATTATTCTTTTATGCATTAAACAAGGTTAAGAAGAGAAACTCGTGATTTGTAAAAAAAATGTTTTTTGTTTTTTATATTGACTTGCAAGATAAACACGTGTGTATTCAAATATTAAGGTCCATCACATTTATTCTACTAACTGTGATAATACACTAAGCTAACGTTTAATTTTCTTTGTTGTACTATAAGATGGCAAATGAGCAAGCAGCCACCTAAATTTCCCCAAAATAAGGAAGTAACTGCCCATAGACATCCGCAATTGAAGATGCGTTGCCTCCATTTGATCGACGGACGAGAAGACGTACAGAATGAGAACATTTCCTGTTCTTATGCGTCCCCTTTTTTGTCAAAGCCCATCCGTATTATATAAGAAAACAGTGGTAAGGGAAAGAGGACTAATATTAGTAAACGTTTTGTCAACATGTTTATATTTAGTTACACCGTAATAACCGCTCAATCACTTAACGCAAGTTTTATGTAACAACGGAACATGATTCAACATGGCCTCTTGAACTTTTAGCATTACAGCGCAGTCCGCAGTGCATGGCTAACGGGGGCGAGTGACACTTACCTCGGCATCACAAAGGTAAGGAATAAGGTCACTGGGAGGCCTGCTCCGAGGTACACGTAATTTACGCAACTCGTTACGTACTCTTGCATAAATATCGCTTTTTGTACATTTTTGAACTGACCGCGTATCGACTACGTCGACTGCACCGAATTAATACTTTATGTAACTTTGATTTTTTTATTTTTTACTTTGATTTTATTTTTATCTTAAAAAGTCTATGCTTTATAATGTCCAAAATTTTTTACAAGATCTTGGCAAATTCATGATAGATATTTTTTAAAGAATACAAGGCCGTCGATTTTGTGGTATATTGATATTGATTATTCAAGTCGACAGCGAGAAGACCTTGCAGGCTAAATTTATTTTTTCTTTACTCGCAATGTAAACTGTGGAAAATTTTAATTGTTTAATTCTTTTATATCTGAATGATTGTAATCCGTTACATCACAAAGTAATAAAAAACGTCGTTACTTTTGATTAAAAAATGTGATAAGAATGTTAATATAAAAATAAAAATGGTAAAAAAACAAATGGCATAATCGTGCTTCCTTTCCACAAGTATCAAGAAACGATAGATGTGTATCTGTAGATAATAATTGTTACGTAACACACTTTCACTACGCCACTCGCTTTATTTACATTGTAACGGAATAGAACGCATTTGGATTCTTCATTGAGCGAAATAATTATCAAAATTAGCACCTTTTTACAACTGATCATATAGAACGTTGTCATTGTTAAAAAGAAAGGAGTTGTAAAAAGTTCGGTTATTTCACCTTTGACTTTTTTCTGCTTTGTTTGGTTATTTTTTTAAGAATCCCTTTTGTGAAATATAACTTTAATTGGTTAGAAAGTGTGTTTACATACAAAATAAAGGGCTGTGAATAACGCAAGCGATAATAAAATTTACACATACGCTAAATACAACCACGAAGTTACTTAACACGGCTTTCGACTTCAGATATTCAAAAGTCTAAAAGTTGACAGTTACTTTCATCAGCTCACTATAGGTTTCCACTGAGGGGCTCGGTGTCTACCCTTAGTTGGGGGTGACAAGGCCTTGACTGCCCAGGGTAGGTTGACTTCACACACATCTTTGAATCTTTTTCCAGATATGTGCAGGTTGCATCACTTCTTTTTTATTCACCGTAAGAACGTTTGATAAATGTACATATGAAATTCGAAAATCGAATAACTTGACCCATGGCGGGATTCGAGCTCAGGCCCTACAGATTTCAAGTGCTTAACCTCTGAGACATCTGATCCTCTGATGCTCTGAGTTACAGTTACGACAAACTAGTTTGTCGGTAACATACTCTTCATGTCCTGAAGATATAAAAATACTTGTATTCAATATAAACACATTTGTGTAATGACATTTTAATTTGAAAGTTAAAATATAGTTTTCATCATAATATTGACCGTACAGCCTAAGGGAATTCACGTTAGAAGGTTCAGATAGGGTTAAAAGATCAAAGGTTAAAATAAACATGTTGAAACGCTTAGCGGTGGAATATTCAAAGAGGGTCTTATCTGTAAATTAATGATACGATGAAAGCTTTCATTTGAGATAAATTATATGCATTTATTTCTATAAATTTCGTCAAAAGCTAGAGCCAATAAGATCTTATTTTAGATACGAACTCATAGCTACGATTAAAAAATAATAAATCAGAGGTGCAGTATTTGTGTATCCTAAAAATATAATAACAATATAATGAACTTATGTTATTTGACTTTTTAGTTAATTTGAGTATTCTGGATGCGGATGGCACAGGACCGACTATCGTACTGATATTTTGCGGTGGGTATGCCCAGCAGTGAGCGTCATATGGCTGAGGAGGAGTTATTTTGAGATATTTGTTAAATTAAATAAAGAGATATTATAAAAAAAGGCTAACTACAGACATATTTTGGCACTTACGAGTTTTATCGTAAATATTGTTTATCCATAGTTTACTGTTTTTATTCCGAAAATTCGCTAAAAGCATCAAAGTTTCATTCAAACATCTTCACGTAGCTTTTAGCTTTAATACAGATTAAAACTTATTATTGTTATGTTATTTTAACGGTTAATTGTATGAAGTTATAATGTTAGTATGCAAATTTGACCTCTATTAATTGGCGGGTTGTTTGGTATTTGTAGGTCGATGGTTAAAATTCCAAATCACTATCTATAGAATTGAAATTTGAAATCGGAAGAAATGAAATTCATCACTTTAATACATGGATAAATCAAAACTATCGAGTAATAGTGATGGGTAACTCAACTAAAATTGATGACCTGCTCACTGTTGAGTGAAGCAAATGAACCGGCTCAAGGTTAAATTAAATTTCTACCTACATAGAGTTACGACTTGCGTTTTGAGTTGCGGAGTGTCACCAGACAAATCTTGACACCTCGGCTCACTAATTCTATCACATCGTTGTGCCGTGTGTTGCTAATTTAGTTGTTAAGCAGCTCAACGGTTAACATCTATGCGAGCTAAACTTTAGAGGCGATTCAAAGCTGCTATACACACGTCTATTGAGTTATCATAAAAATATATGGAAACTATATCAAAATTAATTATTGTACCAGATACGAAGGGAAACTCGGTGACATTTTGTAGTCAGATTTTAACTAGACACAAATCAAATCTTATTTATTCTGAATCTATATTAGTAGAATGACTATGTTGGCGTTTATTTATAAATTAGAGGATACTTTTAAATATGTCTAAAGACGTATAAGTAGTACTCTATGCATACTTCAATTGCGTGAATATAAAATCAACCTAGAAAGGGCAAAACACGCATGCCATGCCTAACGTTGTAATAATCCCCGTTATAATATTATGAAAATATTAAATGTACATTCAAAGTACTTTTCTCACAAGTTCCTATAATCATGCTATTACGCGTAGCCCACTTTCATTTCATACGCATAATAATGATAACGTTATAGGAGGTTACGCAACTCGTAACATTTCAATTTACAATAACTACACGTGTTATGACGAAACACAGATCGTTGTCTAGTCCGCGGGTTTTCACTGTCGAAACACTTATTTAAAAACATATTTCTTTCCTTCTTATTCCTATTGAAAATATAGAAGTAACAGTATATTTCAATACAAGTATCTGCAGTTGAATTAAATGATTATAAAACGTCGTGTTAAGTAAAACTTGTTGGTAAGGAAATTATCAAGGGAAAGTGAAACCTGCATGGTTGTTTCCATTTATTTCACGTTAGATGCGTAAATATATAAAATATTTAGTGATTATACACACTGATAGACCTTTAACAAGGTGTAAGTATCAAAAAAAAAATATATTTTGGACGAGGACTCAACTATGATTACATATAAAAGGTTATCTAAATAGTAAAGAAGTCTTTGTATCTGCAGAAAAATTATACCGTCTGTTTATAAAGTATCCAGTCTACTACATAATTAAAAAAAAATCACCAATGTCAGTGGCGAAACGTCAAACTGACACTTACCTGCCAGCGCGACGGCCATCTTGCGTAGCTGTCACTTGTCACCTGTCATCTGTCAAAGTACCCTGTACAAAGTTACCTGTGTCAATCCGAGGCGGTAGCTGGTGACGTCAAGGTCCAACGCTAGCAGCATATCGTCGACAATCTGCCTGTCAGACAGAGCCGCAGTTTGCTGACCGTTCTCTTGGTTTTCACTCTCCGATGTGGCCAGGAGACGATATCTTTAGAAAAAAAAATCAACTCAGATCCGGACTTTTATTATTTAAGAGATTGCTTTCTTAAAGAGATAAAAAAGCAAGCTTACCGCCTTGCGAATTCTGACAGCGGCATGTGTTCAGGAAAACCTTGTTTGTAGAGTCTGGCCGCGTCGAGCAGTTGAAAGCCACGGAACTGTTAAATAAATTTATATAAATGGACTTTGTTCATATCATCATTAAACATAGATGTAGGACATTTTATATTAGTTCATTTTTCTTTGACGTTTTTTAAATATAGGGACGACGAATGAAATGACGGGAAGAGGAACTATGACGAAAATTAAACTAGAAAATTATTTAAATTAAAAAATAAGAAAGTTTAAAATTCCTAGTCTTACATAAACTTAAGATTACCCGGTTAGACAAGCAAGTACCCCGAGGGCCTCATGTGATTCGCTCCGTATACCGAGAGGTGGGCAGGAGCATGGGATGGTGGTGGGTGTCCCTACCCGGTTAAACTTAGATTTGTCTTATTGTCGAGATATTTTTTTTGGCCGGAATAAAGACACAATGAGCACGTGATTATGTGTTGTCTAATTTTTTTTATTTATGTCGCAAGGCACATAATGCAAAGTCACCTGTGAGCGTAGTAGGGGCACATTGACATCGTCGTTGGTATCAGTGGGCTGGTTGGTGAGCAGACAGCACACGAACTGCACACCGCCCGCGCCGCAGCGCCGCAACGTGTCCACTACACCATCGGCTACAAACTTTGCTTGTAGCGCTGTGGAGCGACGCTTCATACCCGCTGTACCTAAAGCAGGATTCAAATCTACATTCAAAGTAATCGTATTCGATTAGAACTTTATATTGTTTATAACTGTCATTTTGTATATAGGAGTTATTGTAGCCCATTATACTATTTCGAGATGAAGATTTTTTTTCACTTTTTAGACAAAATACAATATTACAAATACATTTTTAATTGCAAAGTGGTACAGTACAGGCTATCTTAACTCGTAAAAGTGTTATTTTACTAACCACAAGACAGAGAGAAGAGGTTTAGTGGGTAATAATTATATGTAGGAACACTATTCAACATACATGTAATATATTTGGTACAAATACTTTACACCTATTAAAATCATGAACTTAATTAATCTTAATACATAGAGGCAGATATGATATCCTATGGATTTACATTAATTGCCTATAGGCATTAAGTCCGGCATTTGTACTTGTTTTGTGCAATAAAGTGTTTAAAAAAATTACTAACTTAAATAAATACATACGTCCATATTACATACATACATGTATACATAATATACAAATATAATAAAGGCGAGAGTGGCTCGTTCATCACTTATGGGCGATCATGGGTGACCTCTGATTCAAGAAAAACACTCAACACAAGCGTGAGCGTCGGTGGCTCAGGGGCTAAGAACATGACTTGTAATCAGCAGGTCCTGGTTCGAATCCCGCCATGTACTAATGTGTTTTTCGATTTTCGAATTTCATATGTACATTTACCCGACGTTCTT
>JAAOEG020000014.1:2889192-2938141 GCA_011763625.2 Papilio bianor | reverse complement strand
TATAGATCATTTTGCGAAAAATAAGGCCTTAAAGAAGTTTCACTTCTTACGTGTGTACACTAGTACACGCACACATTCTTTTTAAATTAATCTTATCTTGCTTCAGCGATTTGACTACGTCTCATCTCGTCTCATAAACTCATACGAAATTTCACGAAAAATTACGAAACAAAATCTTTTCTCACTATTCCTGTACACTGTATTACACTACTACACTATTACATACACTGTATTCCTGCTACCCATAAAAACTTACCGACTAGATCCAAATGCGTTGAGAACATCGAAAGCAGCATTCAATCTGTCGGGTGTGAGCTTCGAACCTTGTGCTGGGTAAGCGCTTGCGAGGTACCAAACGCAGTGTCGCATCGCCGAAGTTTTACCTGAACCGGACCTGCAAAAAAAAATTATTACAATATTTTTACAGCCCAATTAATCTAAAATACACTTCCTCGCCTATAATATTTTTGATGCAACATTTGGATATCTAAAGACAACTTACAAATCGATAAAAGTATTTTTTTTATGGAATAAAGGTGCAAATGCAACTTAGGTCAAATTCGAGTTTAACTACCAATTAAAGATAGCGAGTAGGCTGTGACGTCGGATTTTTTTATCTTATTTGTATTATAAAGCAGCAAATGAGCATTCGGCCACCTGAATTCGCTAAAATAGCGAAGCGACAGCTACCCATAGACATCCGCTATTGCACATACTTTGCCTACCTTAAATTGACGGAGAAGGTGACACACGAAAAGCATATAACCCAGAAATAGGGGTCCCCTCCGTGAAAACCAACTACCACTCCCATTCCTTCCTTACAAGAAAATTGTGGGAAGGGAAATAGAATTACATTAGGCCTCGGGCATCACAGTCATCAGACGAAACGCGGAATTACTTCCACTTCACGCCTGTCTTCTGTGTGATCGTGGTATTGCACCGGGTGTGCTGGCCAATTCATGCAAAAGATGTTATTGTTGGCTATGACCACATGTAACATTTTTTTAATATCTGTTAATGTCCAAACTCTTAAATTGAAATATTAACTGTTTACCAGATGATTGTCTACTAATTTCAATGTGTCAAAAATAATTGTTTTCAAAATTAATCATTATAACGCTGTATTTTTTGTTCAAGTGTGTTTATTATGTTGCAATGTGTTTTTGAGCTGATTAAATGTTTATTATTATTATTAAATGCCACACAATAGATGCGGCAGACAATATTCTAGTATTGTAGTCCAACAATACTTGTAGTATTATTCACTTGAGTATTGTATAATACATTATATAAAACAAAATGAAACGTCATTTCTTCTTGTTCCAGTTTTCATTCTAGGTTGGTTGACGCAGAGAACATACTATATTCCAGCTATGTAAGACGATATATTTTACGTTTTTTTACATTCAAGCAGTGGGTTACTTAATGTAGCTACACTCAGATGTTACTGTATAACATACATACTGTCGCACGTGACTGTCCGCACGGATTAAAAAGAAAAGGCTACTAATAGCCTATGTGTTTTCCCAAACTATTTCTATATCTGTGCCAAATTTCATTGAAATCCCTTGAGACGTTTTGGAGATACCTTCAATTAAAAATCCATACATCTATCTAAACTTTCGCGTTTATAATTTTAGTAAGAAGCTATGTTTTTTTATTTAAGATACCGAAAATATAATTCAATAACAATCGGATAATGTGTTGCCAAGCCAATCTAGTTTGACAAATTTATAAAAACTTGTATTATTTATTAACACTAAATCTTTTTAAATTACTTTCTTAAATAATGTCATCCGTCGGAACTGGTTTTGCATAATGAGTGTTGAATAACAATAGACAAAGAGCTAACCGTGGAAACCTTGAACTTATATACCCACGTAATAAACAAGAAATATAATAATGAATATTACATTAACTTGTTATACAAAAAAGTTATTAACTGTGCATTATTGTAAACATTTTATGCTACCTAAATTAGAATTATAATAAATGCTAATATAGATGAATGTATGGATGGATGTTTTTTGAAAGTACCAAATCGCCTGAACGGATATCGATGAAATTTGGCATAGATATGTATTTATAAAACACGTTGAAGATCACATAGGCCTCGATTTTTTTATTGTACGCGGACGGAGTCGGGAGCAAAGGCTAGTAAATAACATAGGCATCTAAACATAGCATAATGTGACTACTATAAGCGGCCAGCATTAAACATCAAAGGCTAGCGGATCCTTTGTAACATTTATTATTCCAAACGTCAAACTACCAGAAACATCAATTTATTAACTCTTACTGATATATTTATATCTTCACTTAAAATGTATTTTTGTATCTATGTGAAGAATACAACAAAAAACATCGAATGTTTTGTTTGACATTGAAATGTTACATATTGTTTCGTGCTTCAACAAACCGACACTTTAATTTCATGGTTATCAAATTTATATTCCTTAGTCTTATCGTTATGCTGAAAATAAAAAGAAAACGAACAAAACGTTTGTAAGATAATAAAGTAAAGGACGTCGTTATCAATTGAACTGACATTAAAATAAGACTTTGTAATTTTAAACTTAAAAATAACAGGTTAAAAGTTACCATTTCATATAATTAAACGGCATACATCGCTAGACATTGATTTAATTTCGATTTCCTATATCTATATTTACATTACTTATTGTCGACTGCATTCATATTTTGTAACGTGACTTACCTTCCCAAAAATACGATAGCACGGTCTCTTCTAGAGGCGAGCATACATCGGTGTGCTGACTGGGCCGCGGCGAACACATGAGGAGGCATATCATCCGCACGGCAGCCGCGGAACATTGCTGCCACCTAGAAATGATAACTTGGTATGTTAAGGTCGATGGCTTAGGGGTTAAGCACTTGACTTGTAAGAATTTGAAGTTTGAATCCTGCCATGAACTAATGTGTTTTTTGATTTTCGAATTCATATCAACACTTACGCGACGTTCTTACAATGAAGGACATCGTGGTACAACATCCAGGTATCGGCAAATAAATTAAAAGATATGCGTGAAGTCAACCAACTCGTATTAGGTCAGCGTGGTAGACTAAGACCTAATAACCCCTAACATAGAGTAGGCTCCGAGCACCGCAGTGGTATATAGCAAGCTGTTGATGATATTAAGAGATTATTTTTTTAATTCCCGGCTCTGCAACTTTATTGTTTTCTCATCTTAAAACAGAGGAGTGCTTTCAAATTCCGATAATTCATTTAGGACTACAGTCCCCTTCAGCCTATATCGTAATAACGGTGCATACATACAAACATACCTTTTCCGTGTATATCGGCGCGGTACGCCTGGGAGGTCCGAGTACCAGGAGAGCATGGCCGGCACGTGCGTGTGGCAGGCCGGCGGCGTATCGCGAGCGTAGCACATGCAGGGCGCCGCATTCGTTCAGGCACCGCAGAGACGCTATGTCTTCGCATCGCTCTAACTGTGGTGGGTTCGCCTGGAATAGTACGAAAGAATAAAATTAGAGACACGGCAAACAAAATTGTTTGTACTTGTAACCAGACTATATAAATAATATTTATACAGTCATGATTACTCAACTTCTTTGGACATAAATGTGACGCTGTTATAAACCTTCGAGTAAAAAGACATCGTGATTTTTTTTGTATGCAAAGTTCGCCCTAGTTTAGAACATGAAGCATAAACCAACGGCAAACCAATAATCCAGATCCGATTTCCTAGTAAAAAATCATAAAACGCCAGGTTAAAAATAAACAAATCGATTGCTTCAGCTTTGACTTCAACACGCAAAGATGTTACTCATATTTAAATTCTATCTTCGACCGACTAATGTAACACATGGGGAGAAATGAAGCAATAAGTCCGAGGAAACATCATTTGTAAGTAAATTTATCTCAGTAACCGGTCGACTTGGACGAAATTACAAGAAATTATTATGTAAAGAGAACCTATCGATCTCAGTTTTTCGTAATCTTTTGATTTATTGATACCTGTTTTATCATTAGGTCATAGTTTAAAATCATAAATAACTGTATTACATTTATTTAAGCCTTCACAATCTGTGTTACTACATCTGAATGCTCTACACCACCCAAACTCTACAAACCATCAGACATATGGTTATTTTTACATCAAAGTAACTCTCACAGAGGCATCGTCTATACGGAGAGGATAGATTAATAATCTGTACTAATTCAGACTCCTTAGATGAAGTTGCAAATTTAAAAAAAATTTAAAACCTGAACCTAACCGTTAGTTTTGGAATAGTACGTCCGTATCCGGATGTTGTAAAGATCTTCTGCAATGCGATATTTCATTCTAATGGTCCGAAACTAGTCAGTACCTACAACGGGATTACTATCCATAGAATTTGACCGTCATGTCCTAATTGGGCGATGGAGTCACACAAAAAATTCCATTATTTTATTTACTAACCGCCGCACTGAGAGTTGTTTATGATTACTTAAGCCATCGCCCTTAGTGATCACTAAGCGACTGTCATTGCGGTGTTTCTTCGCGTTTACTATAACTAACCTTCTCTAGATCATCTTCATCAACCATGAGGGTCTCTCCAGTGTGCAACACGCGGACCTTGGCGCGACCCGCGTCGCCATCGCCCTCTCTCACCACAGCTGTGAAGCCACCGCGATGTGCCAGCCACATGTGACCCGCCGCCAGCCATTCCTTCTCGCAAGCCAGTTGCTCTTCCGACTTTGCCTGAAAACATACCAACATTAAGAACTCCATAGAATACTATAATATTATAATATATAGAAAAATTTTCAGCAAACCAAATCGTATTATAAACTAGCTGTCGCCCACGAATCCGTCCGCGCTTTCTTTTTCTAAAATTAAAGAATTTTCTAAAATAAACGTAGCCTAAGTTACTCCTTATAACATCAGCTATCTGCCAATAAAAGTCGCTTCAAAATCGGTCCAGCCATTTCAGAGATTAGCCGGAACAAACAGACAGGCAGACAGAAGACACACCAATTTTATTATATGTATAGATAGATAAATAAAATTTCACCGGGCTTAAGGTGGTTGAGCGCAGCTTAGCCTAAACCTCGTGTTAGAGTAACTTAGCTCGAGGGCTCAGGAGCCTAGGCTCGGGCCGTTTCTTCGTCATTATTACCGGATCGAGACATTAAAGCCTTATCTAATGCCATTTTTAAAGAAACGAGTGGCAAGCGTGTAAGCTACCTAGTTATTGCTAAATAGTGAAGTGACTACTGACCGAAGACTGTATGCCGTTGACAATTTAAAAATCTGAAATATGTGATGAAATGAACAAAACAAGTGAGTTTCGATGAAACCGAGCTAAATGATGCTTGACGATTTCTAAGCGTTCGTGCGTGCAGTAGTAATATGCTTCATTACCACCACATTAGCGGCCACCGACTATTCATTTGCATAACTTTCGACATAACAATGTCTCGAACTTGACCAATTTTTAATTGTTTACCAGTTTTCCCAATATTTTAAAGTCATTAGTGCATATACCTTTTTACTGTTTTCTACTAGGCAGTTTTATACATACAAGTTAAAGGAATCCGTATGACTCGTAGAATAACTTAGGCATAATTCAATTTTGGACATTAAGCTCCAATAACTAAATGATTTCGGATTTGTTTAGGTGTATTGAAATTTACGATTTCGTAGTTAAGAGTTCGAATACCACCATTCGACTATTGTGTACCCATATCCTAGCACAAACCAAGACCTTAATTGGAATGGTAAAGGAAACATAAATAAAAAAAAAATCAGCTGAAATTTAAAAAATGCAGTAACATTTGAAATCGAGCTCTAGTGATCTTGAATAAAGTAAATATTAAAATTATATAATTTTTCCATCGTAGACTTTTAGGCACCACACGAGCCAGTTATTTCATTACCACAATTACACCGACATAATAAAGTAACATGCAACAGTCGGACGTGATCTTTGCGAATACAAATGAACACTGCATACATTACAGCACCTTGAAGTCACAGAAACGAGCACAATGTTAGTATAATGATAGTTTAGTTTGCGCGGCGCGTTTACTGGTACATATCAATAGATCGTTAGCAATTACTGAACGACCACCTGCAACACGCTAGACTTGACTCATTCACGTAACCATCAATTGCCTCCGAAACGAAACGCAAAACTATGTTAACGCAATTTAAAGGAATTAATGAAGAAGCAAATTCATATATATTTATCATATTAATCGAGGTAATCCTCTTAAAGGACAACTTCCAATTATAGATAAGAATACTAGACTATTTTGTATGAATACATCTCTTGCTATCCTCCGCACGCAAAATGCTAGAAGTAGAGTCACGAGAACAGTAGTCGCTTTTTCGTCTTTTGGTTGAAGATAGGGTTATGTGAGACTTGACTCACTAAAACACGGTGGCTTTGAGTGTGATTGGAGAGTCCCGGGATCTCCTCCAAAGGAACGCTGTCCCGGTGCGTGCCCCAACTACTAACTAAGTAATTACAATAAAGACCTCAAGCGATCAAACAGTTTGATAACTTTGCGTCCCACATTCATACCTATATAAAATATAGGAAGTCACCTTAAAAACGGTTTCCTCGTTAAATCAACCTACGTGCTATATGTGAGACATTCAATTATTAAATTAGACACAAAACCTTTGAATGTAAATGTAATTTACAAGTGGGAGGATACATAAAAGGTCGAAGTTCCTCCTTCAAATCCATTTTGCGATCGATTTGTTTCAGAGAAATGATTTGTTTGAGATGAAAGTTTTAAGAGTTTATTTTAAGAGTTTTAAGTTTTGAAGTTGAAGTAGTTGAAGAAGAAGAAGTTTTAAGTTTTGATCTATATTACTAATATTATAAATGCAAATATTAAGATGGATGGATGGATGTTTGTTAGAGTTTATCCCTTGAACTGTTAAACGGGTCTCGATGAAATTTGGCATCGATGTAAAGGATAGTCTGGAAGAACAACTGCCACTTTTAATCCCGGAAACGGTTCTCGTGGGATACATTCAATTTTGTTTTTCATATTTACTTGGCTTAACATATCTTAAGATTTTGTACAGTTATAGAACATAGTCTGGAATAACACAGGATACTAAGATTTATTTTAATTCAGCGCTGGCGGAGTTTCGAGTGACGGCTAGGTATGAATAATTATTAAATTTCTAGAAAGCTATATTTGTATGTACCTTAATAAAGTATATTTTTTGGTACATGATTGAATTTAACGGCAGGGCATTTAAATTTAATAAAGAAAAAATTATGGATTGATCGCTTCTATTTTGTTTATTACACGTTTAAAGTAGTTCGAGGATTTATGATTAAAGATTAGTATGTAGGGGAAGAAAACAGACATTGGAGAAGGGCTCCTCTGTTATTATAAAACCCAACAAATACAACTTTCACAATATTGACCTAAAGGTTGTTTAAAGATCAAGTAAGTTATATTATTCACAATATTATCTACGCAATATATAATTCCTTAGTTCAACATTCAAGACATAATTTAATAATAGTAAAATTGCTATTGTCAGTCGTAAAATGAACTGTGGCAAGTTTACAACAAAATTACTGCATTGCAGTGTTATTCGCTGCGGGTAACAGCACATAAATACCGAACTACTACAGTGACTTATCAGAGTGCCCGAATTCCTACATTATATAAAGAATTTAGTCTCAAAAAATAAAAAACTACACAGTCAGTGATAGAAAATATCATTTTCTGTTGATTTAACTTAGATGCATAGCACGTAAATATACTGAATATGGATACTAAAATAGAAGACATTCTGTAAACTGAAACAAAGCCATAAATATTTCATCATTTTCGATTCTTAAACTGAAAGCAATTTTACTGCATTTATAAATTACAATATTTAAAATTATATTTAGCCCCCCGGAAACATCCATGCGGCCTGTTTGCCGTACGAAGATCGATTAAGGCACGAAAACACTTGTGCGTAACGTGAGTGCGCAGAGCGATGCGCCATAAACCACTCGAAAAGCATCAGTTGCATAATGGGACTATGGCAGTTCAATGAACTTGAATTTGCGATTACATTTTATAAACGCTATTTAAAAATATAAACGCCAATAGCCTAATGTTAAGGGTACGTACTTCCGATTACGTGGTCGAGGGTTCGAATGCCACCATTCGACTACTGTCGTACAACATATCCTAGCACAAACCTAGGAGCTTAGTTGGAACGATAAAATAAATATTAGAAAACTAACCAAAAACTGCTAATTATAATAAAAGAAAGCCATAACCAATTACATTTAACCGTGAAAAAGAGTTGGTATTTTTTATGTTTTAATATTTAAAACTCGCAGTAGAGACACAGTAATATGGTTAAAATTCAAATAATTGTGTACACTGTTCACAATTGCGCGGAGCGATGTACGAATTATTACAGATCATTGCATGGCAAGATACAAGGAAAAAGAAGTCGAGGAAGGAGAACATCTTGGTTCAAAAATCTGCGCCAATGATACGACTAAAGTACACGTTCTATATTTCGAGATGTTGTGACCAGAGTTCAAGTCTCCACGCACCTTCGTACACGCCTTCGTTAGAAGAAGACTACAAATAATTCGGAATAAAAGACAGTTAGTTTTGGATGAAAGGAGATTGTACATATGTGGCTGAGATGGTTATGTTAAGATGGAGTTGTGACAAAAAAGGAGGTAAAGAATGTCTATTTTAGAGGAAGTTTGAAAGTAACGCCAGTGATGGAGAAACTGAGAAGCAAAAGGTTAGCGTGGTATGGACATATTATGCAGAGAGATGATGATCACATAAATAAGAAGGGAAAGACATGAATTGTGGATGGCTACAAAGGTAGGGGAAGACCGAAGAAAGTATGGATGGATTGTGTAAAAGAGGTAATGCATAATGTGCCGATGCCCTGTAGGCACTAGGGCAGCTTGATGACGATGATGATGATGATGATGAGACAATTCTTTTTTATATAATACAAGGTTTTACGATAGTGTTAATATGTCGACACCCTTACACCGTTAGAGTACACAGAGAGAGACGTTTACGGCTTCATTTTATTAGTTAGCAGGTGTCTTTGAGACACGAGCGGTCGCGGCGACCTACTAAGCATTTGTTATGGTTTCACGTAACATAAAAGTAACGCCATGAACATCACGAAGAACCTCCTAGTAGATAATATAAACAAGGTCGTTTTTACCATTGTTAAATATTTCAAATATTCACATGGCTACTTATAATCTCCTTATTTCTACTACTAACGAGAGTCTCTTTCCATTAGACGTTTTAATTAATTTCATAATACAAACTTCGAAAATGTTTTTGTATTTAGTACATTTTAGAGTATCGTTGTAATTGGGGATTATTATTTTAACTTTTTGGTATTTCTATATTCAACCTGTTTAGGAATTTATAGTTATTAAAAAACTAGTCTGTTATACTAGATTTGGTTAATATTAATACCTCGCCTGCTTTAATACCACGACCACACACAAGACAGGCGTGATATAGAAGTGATTCCGTGTTTTGTCTGATGAATGTGTGTCGGAGGTCTAATTTGATCCTTATCCTCTTTCCATCCTTTTCTTATAGAAAAAGTATAAGGGGAAGTGGATTTGACGGAGGAAGGGATACAACGAAGGGGTAAACGGCCTCTTTCTCTGCGTCTCTTTCCCAATCGATTAAAGGTATGCAACACAACTGCAATTGTGGTTGTCTTTGGGCAGCGGTAACTTCACTATTTCGGCGAATTAAAGTGGGCGTTTGCCAACATATATTATAAAAAAAATCTTCTTTATAGGTAAAAATGTACTTTGATTCCTAGTTTTTTTTTGTGCATATTTCCATTTAAATATATTATAATACGTATCAAACGTTCTAAGTAAACTTGAGAGTACTTTATACATCTTACAATTCTAGGACACATTAAGATGGGTTAATTTCCAGTGGACAAATTGGAAATCGTCATTGGACTTAATGCGGAAATCGATTAGAAGATTTAGATAAAAAGCTAATGCTGAATAATCGAGAAACATGGTGCAGTATCGACTTTCATGTGCAGCCTTTACCAGCTGTACGTAAACGCTAATGAAGAACAACTTGTGTGACACTAGGAAATCTTTACCGATGGATACTGGTAGATAGCCGAGACCTGTTCATGTTTATATTGGAACTGTTTATATTAAACATGTTTCACCGGTCCATAAATCGGCGATTGAAACCTGTTAGATAAACATAGCCCAAGCAAAACCTTCTTTTTTAAATTACTCTCATCCAAAAAATATATAAAAGCTACATAAACTAAACTATACAAATTATAAATATCAATAATATACTAGAGATATCTTTCGAATTGAATAACATCTACCAAAACAATAATACATTTTAGGGTGCCACATTTGTAAGCCGGGATACGGGTGTTCGGAATATGTACTGTCGCGGAAATCCGCGGTGTCCCAATATCAGAAAATTGTCAGTTAAGTAGCAAGTAAGTAAGTTGAGGAAAGGACGGAATTATAATAAAAATAAATTAACTGTATACCACTAATTGACCTTCTTTTTTTAAAGAAGGGGAATACGAGCAGCGTGAACACCGAGCTGATCATCGACGCCCATGGACGACCAATAGCAGGGGAACTGAAGATGCGTTGCGAACCTTTGAGAAGGTCATACGGACCCAAAGTCGGAGCATAGCGGAAACCGTACCGCTTTTCGTACCAACACTATTATTATTAATATTATTCCGCAGCGCCAATTCAACGTGTCCAAAACGTTCAAACATTTAAAAGTGGAACACCGCCAGATTCCCCCGTAGTACTTTATCTTGTCCCGCGCTGCAAATCTGGTTGTCTTACACAACGCCAGTGTTACCAGTACTAAACAATTGTAACCACATTGATCATTGTAATTTCAATTATCTTTATTTCCTAGGCATTATTAATTTGATACATTTCCGATATCTAAGAAATGTTGAAATAAACTCGATAGCTAGCAAGTTAACTGTTTTGTTAATATAATTTATAATATTAGTGGCATTAAAAGAGTTCATAATGTTTTAATTCACCTAGTTTAACTGGTTTTCAGTTAGATGGCGTCGTGTGAATTAAATTTTATATAATAAACAAATATAAACAGATGTTTAAAATCACAGACCTGCATTTCAAAGATTTGTGATTAGGCAATGATTACTAATTGGGTCATAATAGTAAGCTTTCATTTTAAAATGTTTTTTTATTTGAATTTTAATCTGGTAATTTAAATCATAGTTTATCAAATTAGGTGAAGTTTATTTTGATGGACCCAACGATGCATATAGATTGATACGTAATATGCACAGATTGACTAACGTTTTAAAGATAGAATTATTTAAATTAAGCCTATTTTATAAGCATAATGACTTTTATTTCTTTTCTTTAATAATACACAAATGTTTGTACTGCTTCTAATAAAAAAAAAATTACTATAAGCATAGTTAGTGTGGTACATACGAAGCGAGAGAGAAAAAGAACCAGAGGCAAAAAAATATTATAGAATGTTGTTACTAAATCATAGATTAATAACAGTCTCAGTACACCTTAAGTCATAGAGTAATCACAGTTGCAGTACAAGTTTCTAATATGGTATTAGAGGCGTAATGAAGCTCGAAATATGCTTCCCGGTTTATACTTAAAATTCAAAGCAACCCACGCCCCGGTCGCGTCTAAGAATACTAGTATTGGCAAACAAAAATAGAAAATACAAGTACAAATACAAACAAAAGTACATAAATAACTTGTAGAAAGTGTTACTTATTTTTATAGGTGAGGAAAAGGGAAGAGTTCAACAAAATTCGCCAAAATAGCGAATCGACCGCTGACCGTAGACATACACATTTGCAAATGCGTTGCTTACATTTTATCTACAAGGGAAATATTTTCAAACCTACAAATACAAATACAATTTTATTGGTAACACATATTACAGGTCATTATAATAATGAATCCCAAATTATGAATACTGGAGATTATTACATAGACTCAAATAAAAAATTCATACATGCATCCCATCCCCCGCCAAAAACTCTTCCCCCTTTCCAACCGTAAAAGGTTGACTAAAATTTAGTTGTATGTAAGTTACTTTACTTTTTGTAACTAAATGAACATATGTACATATGTAGAGAAATAAAATGTTGTGACTCTAATGCGGTGATATCCACAGTTACCTACACTAAACTTGTAGTGATAAGGAGCTGCAATTGTCTAGCCGCTTTAGTTTAAACATCAATAAAAATACAGCTCTCTTGGAACTTGTGTTATGCATAACCTAGCGAATTTGAACAGACCATCTAGCACTAAATCGTTTATTCCCATCTTTCATGTCAACGGCTAATCGAGGACCGCGGTTACTTTTTGTGACTGGAATGTTATTGTTTGCCTTGAAGAGGCATTCACAGCTTCACCGGGCTTGAGGTGGCCGAGCGCAGATGGCGCTTAGACTAAGCCTCGCTTAAGAGTAACTAAGCTCGAGCTTGGGATGTGGACCTCGGATTTGCATAATTTTTCGTTGAAATACTCAATTTTATCTCTAAGTCAACGCATCTCTTCGTCTAATTTATTGTAAACAATACATGCATTACCATTACGAATAGATGAAGAGAAGATAGTGTTTTTCTCATCGTCTTCATTCAAGGCACGTGTAAAGTGTAACATTGTACCGAGGCTTGGGTTTAATGAGGGGGTAGGCGCC
The DNA here is from genome assembly GCA_011763625.2 of Papilio bianor. Lineage (NCBI taxonomy): Eukaryota > Metazoa > Arthropoda > Insecta > Lepidoptera > Papilionidae > Papilio > Papilio bianor. Next base: position 2,925,414 of record JAAOEG020000014.1, on the reverse strand, counting down.
CTCATGACGAGACAAAAGCCTTCTCGAGTAATGATAGACTCATGGTCTTGTAATTACGCGGCAACCTCTCTCCGGTTTAATGGCCTAGGCGCATACATATAACGGGTATGACAAATGTATCAAAAAATTAACTAATAAAATAGGATATGAAATTGAAGCCACACAACTATTGTGCAAACTGCCTTAAACTAGATTTTTTTTAATATTATTGCATCCCCTCCTCCGTCATCCATTAAAGTTGAATAAATTAATGTTATAATAATTAGTGGCTCAGCGCTTGACTTGTTATCTGCATCATCCCGCCATGTACCAATGTGTGTTCCGATTTTCGGATTTCGTATGTACATTTAACAGACGTTCTTACGGTGATAGAAAACATCGTGATGCAACCTGCACATCTGCGAAGAAATTCAAAGATATATGTGAAGTTAACCCGCACTGGCCAGCGTGATCAACTAAGGCCTAGTCACCCCTAACTTAGGGTAGGCCCAAGCCCCTCGGTACTGACAAATGGTGAGCTGATAATGAATTACAACAAGCAACAACTATAACATGTATTGACAAAATATTAGCAGATTTTATATTCATTATCTTAAAAGAGATTTGTTCAGAAAATAGTTCACAGAAGATCAGACATTGGTTGTTCAATTAAATTTATTGTGTAGACTGGAATCTTCTAAAATAAACTTTTAACTTAATCAGACTAATTGAAACAAACACTCAAAGATTTACATCCAAAGACGGTGTTAAACAAAAGATGGTTTTAAGTAACAAAATCCTGATGCAGTACAGAAGGGGGTCGTTTAAACAATTTGCCAGCTGCGGTAATAGGTCTGAGGCGTTCCGAATTGTGCCCCCGTTCCCAGCTAATTGGAAAAGTGGTATATTATACAATTAGCCGTCGGTAACAGCGGACTACATGTAGCTATATAGTTATGTGTATGGCTGTTTCGCAGTGCATATTAGTAAACCATCAAAGTCACTGAACACAAAACAATGTTCTTTATTTGAAGCTACTTAATTTGGGAGTAAACTCGAGAGTAAACTTATCAAGGATAATGTATATTTTGGGTAACATGTAACTAACAGTTGTACCAACATTCATGACTAACTTATACAAAATCAGCAAAAAACAGATTAAAACGTTCCGGAGACCTAATATTAGTCCTCTTCTCCTTCTCACCCTTTTCTTATAAGAAAAGGATGGGAAGAAAAGGTAGATTTGACGGAGAAGGGGACGCATAGGAGGAAACATTATCTTTCAGTGCATCTGGTGCTTAGTCGATTAAAGGTAGGCAACACATCTACAATTGCAGATATCTTTGGGCAGCGGTCACTTCGCTATTTCAGCGATTTCAGGTGGCCGCTTGCTCGTTTACCAGTTTGTGATATAAATAAAAAAGATTTGTTTATTATAACTTGCTTAGATTTATATTACGTCATAAATTCAAGTGGCGCTATACAATAATTCTCAATAAGGTATTAATGACCACGTTGTCCCTTTACAATAACATAATTAGACATTTATGTTAAATCAAGGAAGTAACTACGTCTCACATTTGCAGACTACAAAGAGTATATCTTGGCGGTATGCTACATTGTACAAAGCTGAATACTTGTCCAATCAAGTTCACTGTCGTATTGTTAAAATATGTAATAAACATAACTTACATCAATAAAAAAAAGTATCACTGGATAGATGAGGTTAAAAAACATCTTAAAGAGATCCAACGGTTGCCAACAGTTCAAGAACTTAGTGAATCGTACTATCAGAGACAAAGGCCCAATTCGGGAAGCATCATATTAGTTACTTAAGTAAATAAATAAACATTTTAAGAAAAAAACAAAACCGACTTCCTTAAAAAAATATTCTCAACAAAACGATGTCATGAATGTCATGTCAAGAGAAAGAAAACTCTGTTCTAGTATTATGTCAATATTGTACAATTACTGATATTTCGGAGTCAGTGTCGGCCGAAGTAGATTAGTAACTTTTTATGTGAGATGTTTTAGACCCAGTTACGTTTAAGTTCCTAGTAGTGCTACGAACATACAGACAAATTGAGTACCTCCTTCTTTTGGGAAGACGGTCAAAAAGAAGCAACAGTTTAACAGACAAAATTATAGTGCATCTGTAAGTATGCATACTTTAAGTTTGCTTTTTAGTATGAAAATATTCTGTTACTCGTATTATTATTTAGTTTAAAATATCCCAGCCAGTAAGACATAAAAGATATAAAAGGAAACACGATAGCAATAAAAGAAGTAATGACTTTTATGACTATCATGTTACTTGCTTTTATTTTAGCAAGACCGTTAGGAGTTGGTCGTTTAATGTCGTTGTAATCATTCAGTATCGTACAGGATGTATAAACTAAAGTTTCACAGTCTAAGAGCACCCATACACGGATTTGAAGTACCATTACCCTACAAGTTAATCAAAACGTCGTAATAAAAATACAAAATCCACACAATAGATTTAGATGAATAGTTTTCGTTACATTAACAAAAGAAACACGACCTAAAAGTGACAGTCGTAATCATCAAACGTCAACTAACACCGACAGGATAATATTTCTAATGTCGGTTGTTTGTAATATATGTAGTTGGGCAGGAAAAAAGGGACGTGCTCGATATACTGGTACATCAATAACCCTTTCCATTTTGAAAGACGTCTCCATTTGAAACCTGGGCACATAACAGAGCCATTTTTAGTGCGATCGGTTAACCATCGGAAGTCGCGGTGGAGCCCGGAAATCGTTGATACGTGACTAAATTTTAAAAACAATCCACACGTGTTTAATTTGGTAAGTTTTTATTTTATTTACCAGTTTAAATTACAAAATCAGAGAATATACTTATACCAATGTCTTATATTAAGGCTAACTCACGTATATTTCATTCGGTATCGGCACCGGCTAGTTTCGAGCCCATCGGGGGCTCTTCTTCAGGGTGATAGGACTGGATTTATTTCGCGATCGCAACCCGTCTGACAGAGACGACATGAGAGACTCTGAGAGATGGGCTGCGACCAGAAAATGTCACACGAAATATTAAACAGGTTAGCCTATGTCAATAACGTATTGTACATTACAATTATGTCATACCTAAGGTTACATAATAATTATATTATATATAAATTGCAATTTTACATCCCAGTAAAAAGAACATACGAAATAAACAAAATTATGAGTCAAGATCAATAGAAAGCGGTGTCCAAACCACCTGCACAAATACTATTGTTGAGAACTACTCCGTTTTTTCGTAAGTTTCGTGGTTGTTTGCATTAAACCTGTTAGTTATTACACAATAACTGTTAATTAAGCATCATCAAAAGCATATAGAGAGCGTCGGTCGCTCAGAGATTTAGCACTTGACTTAACGTAAAATACACGTCCTAGGATCGAATCCTCATGTACCGAGGTGATTTTCGATTATCGAATTTCATATGTACATTTATTCAACGTTCTTACGGTGAATGAAGACATCACTACATAGTATAAAACAAAGTCGCTTTCTCTGTCCCTATATCCCTATGTATGCTTAAATCTTTAAAACTACGAAACGGTTTTTGATGCGGTTTTTTTTTAAATAGATAGAGTGATTAAATAAGAAGGTTTATATGTATCATAACATCAATTAAATAGTGGAAAAATACTGTTATTTTTGAGGTTTTTAATGTGATGTCGTAAATAATTACATTTTTTCCGTTTACATTACAACAAAGGCAGGCTGAACCCACCGAGATTTATCAGATTTATACCCGTGCGAAGCCGGTGCGGGCCGCTAGTCTAGAGTAAATTCAAAGATATGTGTGAAGTTACCAAACCGCACTGCGCCACCATGGTTGATTATGGCCTAGTCACCCCTTACTTAGGGTAGGCTCCGAGCATCTGGGTGGGGACGCATTGTAGGCTGATGACAAAAGCTATCTAGTTAAAAGGCATGTGCCTTTATACTATGACGTCTTAGTAATCAGAATATTCACAAAGTCCAGACTAGATGATCCCGATACGCACTACAATGCGGTAGTGAAGAGAGACGCTGAGTGCATTGTATGTAAACACAAGTTGGTATGTTGTGAATCGCAACGAAAAGGGAATATAAATGAAGCCGCCGATATCAAACGCAGGGATCTCCGACGCAAATCTTTCCGAGTATTCTGCATAGTTCAACGAACTAGATTTAAAAGAGATACCGTCACATCTGCAATTTAAACTTCTGCGAATAAATTTGATATTATCAACAAAAATACTATACGTCACGATCAAAACGGTTAATTACTATAATTTTAAGAAAAAAACTAGCAAAACTAGTTAAAAAAACTTACTCCTTAACATTTTTAACTGATGTAGCGCGTAGTCTATGATATTTCTACTATAATAAAATTGATGCTAAAAATATGTTTTGATCCAATATCAGTTTATATTCAAATAGCTTTAGTATTAAAAACTAAGATTCATAAAGAATAACAAATTTCATAAGCAATAAAGTTAGTAAGATACAAAACTAAAACGAACCAAAAACAGAAGGAAAAAATAAAATAGCAAAAATGAAACAGTTGGTAAAAAGGTAGTCACTAGACTTTTATCACAATGCAGTCTAGAGTCTAGTCCTTCACCCAGTATTAGCAGAGCTAGACGGGTTTTGAAGCATTGTATTCAATGATCCTCAATATTTCTGCACATTTTCTTCGCTCAAAATAACGTAGAAAGAGTTAACAGTGAAATTAATATTGATGTTTCAGAGAACATTGTTTCATTAAACTCGTTAAAAACGAATCCTATCTTCATCTATGTGCAATAATAATATCAAAAAAATAAAAATACTTATCAATCTAACAGATGTTGGCAAGGCTGGTAATTTACCTGGAACAAACAATAAAATCATTATTATTACGAATCGGAAAATAGAAAACAATAACTGTACTGACAGAAGTACAGTTCCTCTAGACAATATATCAAAATGTATAGGAATAAATACGTGACAAGCACGTGATTTGTCGAAAAATATTGTCAGTAACATACAATTAAGAACCTTGTTTTGGAATAGCTTTGGAGCGAATTCACTTTGTATAGGGAGGTTATACTCCACAAACACTCTATTACTAGTGCAGACATACTATTTTTAAAGCAGACAAATAACATACTCATAATTAATCGATATTGGAGCCATCGGTTACCGAATACCACATATTCACCGACATAGAGACCAGATAATAATACAATCAGAGTATTATTTACTATCTATGACACCCAAAAATGTAGATGAGTGTACGCAATGCGTGCACTGCATATCATCACACCTCTACGCTTTATTTCACAATCGGTATTTTCTGCGTAGGTGATAAATAATTAGTATCAATCCAAATGTCCTTGCAGCTTTGGGTTTTATCTCCGCCCTTCTAATTGCCGTAGGTGCATCTTTCAAATGTTGATACCTTAACAATTATTCATTACGTAATTTAATTTGTAATTTCGATTTACAATACGTGTTTCTATACATTATTATCTACTAAAAACAGATTGTTTTGCATCTATCTGAAGCTCAGTAAGTTATGACCATCCCGTTTAACAACGAAACCTCATCTCACTCATACCACGTTGTGTCCATCATATCTCTATTCAATCGCAATTTCTAACTTTGTCCAATTTATATAATATTATAATTCCAACTCAATTCTGCAAATAATTAACAATGTGAAAAGATATTAAATGTCCCCATAGTTCATGTGTGGGTGTTTTGTTACGGCAAACGTAACTCCAGCATTTGATATGTTGCAATAGGCCATTGTTCGCTACTAGGTGGCAGCTTAACTGTCGGTATATAGACATTCCGGTACCACTTTCGTTACGCCGCCCAATTGCAAACAAATCGTGATCGATGATAATCATGAGAAACTCTACCCCGAGGTAGCGCTTTTTAATGCAACTATATTAAGAAACAGATGTAAACATATTTAATTAAAAGTACAATCATCAAGGTTATCGCGAAATATTCATCATCAAACTATCCATATAGTTCAGATACCAGTATCGGTAAAATTTAAGGATCAGCTGCTATAAGTGGCATAAAAGCAAGTTATTTTCAAAGCCATGTGATAATACAGCCATTTGTATTCACGTACAGTCCTTGTAACAAAGCCACAAAGGTGATTCGCGACGGCGCCCGAAATGCTAATAGCAAATTTTTTAAAAGTATTTTAATCACGTTCAAGGTCGAATCAAGAAAAAGGCCGTTTAAACTGGACATCATACTACATAATAGACAGAATTAAGGAAAAATATTGGCTCACCATTGAACGCTTAATTTATAAAATTGAATTTAACGAAGAAGGAAGTTGGTTAAAAGAAAGAAAATTTCCGATAACAAACTCATTTAGACTAAAAGGTTCAGATTATCTCCCATTTTGCCAAACTAAAACACTCCATTTACGAATATCTGTAACAACTACATACATGAAGTTTAAACTAAGGCGCGTTAGGCTGCAAGCTGGCAAGATAAGATTACGAAATTCCGGAATTATACCAAAACCTTTGGAAACATAAACAAAGTATTAAAAGAGTCGGCAAAGTAACAACAGTCGTAATCGGTCGTGTTATGCCGTATGATGTATGCAGAGAGAGAGAGAGAGATGCCGTAAACGTCTGCAAGGTAAAACAATATTCAAAATCGTGCGTTCTATAATACATGGAGGTGTGGCACCAATCAATATCTAGGAATAAGTCCAGAATCAAAGTCTTGTCAATGCCCGCGGCTACATACAAACTGACGCTCAACTTACCGTGAAAGGAGGAGGCGATTCTTGTGAAGACATTTCTCTCCACGGACGCAACAGTGCGCGTTCTGACTCTGCTCCATCAAAAGCGAAGTTCACACCGCACCTTCTCCATAGCGAAAACTCATAAAGTCTCCGCCATGGCACTCCATCTAATTTCTTCTTTTTAATACTACCCCGAAGAGATGGTGAACGCACAAGAGGTTCGGTGGCCTTTCCATTTTTACTGGCACCTCTCCAAGGAGGTTTGCTGCCATTGCTTTGTTTATTTCCATTGACACCTGAATTTCCAAAAGATCCTTTTCGCTGGGATTGAGGTTTGTTAAGTAAATGAGATTTTTTCTTTTCATCTCCATTGAGTTCATCGTCGTTCAATCCATCTGATTTAACTTCATCAATTGTGACGACACTAGTTTTTCTATCTCTAAAGCTCGATTTGGATGGAATTCTGTTGAAAGTTTGTTTCCATTTTTCACCGTCTACTTCATCGTGCATCGTGGCAATGACGCTATCGTCAGCATATCTCATTCGAGCAGTTTTCATCAACGAGGCCTTGGTGTTCTGTGCGAACAATCTCTCGCCTGGCGCTGCTATTTTATTATCTGGACGAGTTTTAGATGTGTTCTCCGAATCTGTATCACTATGGCCGTCATAGGAGCTTGTGCTGTTGCTAAAACTTTTGGTGAAAGATCCAATGCCTCTGGAGAACCCATTATCAGATTTCGCTTCTTTGATTTCTATAAAGCAGTCACCTCGGAACGATTTTTTCGATTGTACGCTCGTATTCGAATCGGATTTAGTAAGAGGGTTATGTTTGTTATCGAGACAGCCATGCGCGTGTGCTTTTCCAGTACAATGCTTGTGTATTTTGGCTAAAGTAGCCAGTGTTTTGTTTCCGCTGGGCGAAACATCGTCGCCACAACGTAGGGATTGTTCAAAAGAACCCTGTATATGAAACATTCTTCATCCAGCTCACTTATTAATATTAGGACCACATCCGCTTTTGGGGTATGACATTTTCAGAGGTCATACTTTAGTTTTATCGATCAATCTACACATTCACAATGAGGTTATTATGAGTGTCGTGATAGCGGTACAAATAAAACGATACGATCAAAAAATAGGTTTAAAAGATATAGTCTCTGACAAGAATCTAGTACGTTTTAATAAACAATAGGTAGGAAAACCAGGTATGTTAAATTGCATTGATATTCTAGAAATGTTGAGGTAAAGCCTTAAACAATAACAGAAGTAATGTATTCAACCTTAGTTGAGAGATTGTCAGTGTACACATTCTTAAGCAAATTAAGTTAACATATACATATATATGTATGTTTTATGTTAAAATTGGTATATAGCAAAGTAAACATCCAAACGTATCAAAGAATATAATGAAAGTGTCATTGATACATAAGAAAATAGATTTATTGACACTGATCGTAAACTAATCATCAATCATATTCAGGTATTCAAGTAAATATATACGTTTCTAAATATTTTGGATATAACTAGAAATTATTTAGTAAAATTCAGGCGTAACACTAAAATAGAGTCTCGGTAACATAAAACCTATTATTATAAGATATTCAGTGCACCTAACTTATGTCAAAGTCAGATTATAGTGACATAGTGTTTGCATATTTAACCGCATTTCAAACCTTTAGCATAACTGTTTCTATTCTAATTTATAACATCTATACACATAATAAAATTACAGTGTCTGTTTGTAATATTGAAATTATCGTTTTATTCTACATGTATATGAATATATGTACGATACATACACCAAAATAACGTTTTATTTACCATTTTTGTCTGTTTGGCTGTCTGTTTGTTCCGGCTAATCTCTGAAATGGCTGGACCGATTTTGACGGGACTTTTATTGGCAGGTAGCCGATATAATAAGGAGTAACTTAGGCTACGTTTATTTTAGAAAAAGAACGCGCGGACGGAGTCGCGGGCGACAGCTAGTGATTTATATAGTTTATCATTTATATTTGGTAAGAAATCTGCTTGAAAACAATGCTTAGAGCCCGCTAATCATCATCGATTCAATTATTCTTTAAAGTCATCTGATGCCAAAGGCGTAATCCCTATTTTTGAACTACATTCATTTAGTTATCTTGGAATTGTAAACATAGACGGATTTTTGTCGTTGCAGATATATTCGTAATCTAAGTAACACGGAAAGCCTCTCCCCGGTTATCCGCGTTGTGTTATCTGACTGCAAATATTTGAACGATAGTTATCTGGCCGCGCACCTGATCGTGAGAACAACTCCACTGTTATCGGAGACAATAACTATAAAGTTAATGGTACATTTTGTTATAATATAACGTCATGATAGCCAAGATGGTAATGCTATCCCTCACATATTTTACAGTGGTAGAGCCCGCTTTAACATCTTCGCACGAATAGATCGGCTCGCCCGGTGCAATACCATGATCACACAGAAAACAGGCGTGAAATGAAAGTAATTCCGCGTTTCGTCTGATGACTGTGCGTTCCGGAGACCTAATACTAGTCCTCCTCCCCTTTCCACCCTTTTCTTATAAAGAAGGAATGGGAAGGGGACGTGGATTTCACGCAGGAGAGGACGCATGGGAAGAAATATACTCTTTTAGTGCGTCTCCTCCGCCGTAGGTTAAAGGTAGATAACGCATCTGTAATTGCGGATGTTATGGGCAGCGGTCACTTCGCTATTTCAACGTTTTCATGTGGCCGCTAGTTCGTTTGTCATCTTGTATTATAAAAAAAATCCGTTGAAAAAACTAAGATAATAATTTCAAACAAATCTTTACGAATATCAGTAAAGGCTGCAGTAATGTTATATGCTATCGACAGTAATACAATAACCATAAGTCCAAATAAAAACATCTTTAATCTATTCCGATCGTGGTCAAGATGATCTATGATTTGTAAAAATTGCAACAACTCCCACGCTACTGTAGCAATAGTTGTTAATCTGCAACTAAAGAAATATCATCGCCCACTACTGGATTAGAATAGCAACATTTGAACTATGCTTTATTTTACATTGCTGTCGCCCGCGACTTCGTTCGCGCGGAATTAAAATAAAACTCAGTATTCTATGTGTTATTCAAGACTATACTGTACTATAACTATACAAAATCTTAATAAGATGTATTAAGACGGTACAGAATTATGGAGTAAATATGAAAAAAAAAACAATGTGTCCCACGGGAACCCTGTTTCCGGGATCAAAAGTAGACTATTTGTTTTTCCAGACTATCGTCTACATCTATGCCGAATTTCATCGAGATCCGTTCAGCAGTTTAGACGACAAACTCTAACAAACATCTATCCATCAATCTAAACTTTCGCATTTATAATATTAGTAAAATAAACAAAGCAAATAAAAATAGCACAATAGTCATAAAACAAATAGGACTGATAAAATAGATCGCCAAACATCTCGGTTGACAATAACGAATTCTCGTATTGACTCCGCGACTGGACTACAACTGAACGCACTTAGCAAGCGCGGCAGACTCTCACTGTGCAAACACTCTAAATACACAAACGCACACCTGGTATTGTAACCATATTGAACTGCTATTTGGGAAATTTACGCTAAGAGAAGAAACTCACAATAACGCAATCGCAGATGACATCTAAAAAGTTGAAGATTTGTCTACAACAGCTTAAATTATTATTCCAATTATATATCGAACTATCTTTTTAAATATTAAAAATGTAAATGTTTAGATAGACGTATGCTTGTTTGGAAGAACATATAGGCTACTTACAACTTTTTAAACGACCGCGTACAGAATTGCGGGCAAAAGTTAGTTTTAAATATTTTAATATATTTTACGACATTTGAAAGTACTTCTATTGCCATTAAGATACGTTGAAAAGCAATGACTATCAATTTTACGCGGGCAAATGATTTTTGAAAAACAAGACTGAATGTCTGTTAATAATTGAACCTAAGATCAAAACAGCTAACGTTAAAACAAGAATCGGCTTATTAAAATGATTTTTTTGTCCTTATAACAGCAACATAACTGTACAAGCAACGATTTGGTTACCGTAACATTGACCAACGCCTCATGCAAATTTAACTAGCGACACAGATCCCATCTATTTGATAATATCGAAATTGTTATTGCACAAGAATGTCGTGTGGACTTTACTATACTACTAGCGGCCCGCTCGGCTTCGCACGGGTATAAATCTAATAAATCTCGTAGGGTTGCGTTGAATGTAAGCGGAAAAAATTTAATTATTTACGACATCACATTAGAAACCTCAAAAATAACAGTATTTCTCCACTATTTAATGGATGTTATTATACATATAAACCTTCATCCTCAATCACTCTATCTATTATTATAAAAAACCGCATCAAATCCGTTGCGTAATTTAAAAGATTTAAGCATACATAGGGATATAGGGACAGAGAAAGCGACTTTGTTTTATACTATGTAGTGAAGGTGCGTAACTTTGACGGAAACATGTAAAGTAAACTGTCGATGAATGTTAATGACTGTCGAGTACTAATGAGGAATTTTAAATAATGTGATACACTAATTTGTTAACATAAATAATCTCACTAATAATATAAATGCGAATGTTTAGATGGATGTATGTTTGAAGGTATCTTCAGAATTACTCAACAGAACTCGATGAAATTTAGAGCAGATAGAACAATAATCTGGAACACATAGGCTACTTGTAATTTTTTTTAATTTCGCGCCGATGGGGTCGCGGGTAAAAGCTAGCTTGTAATTCCTATATCAAACAGCAATCAATGTACGAATTATCAAATTCATAAAAGGATTTGAATAAAAGCTTACGAAATTATGACATCAAAATTGAGCTAGTCTGTTAATCTGTTTATCCTTTTGTTTATAGATTTAAACCAAAATATAACGATAAGCGTCGGAAAATAAGTGTACGAAGCTTGTTTTAATACAACAACAACCGTTTAAATAGAGGAAACCAAGTCACAGTCAGCTGTGATCGTGCTAATAATGCATGACTCGGATCTGGCTACCTTAAGAGCGACAACATTAATGTCTCGAATCAGAAATGTCCGCACGAATATAATCTGACAGCCGGATAATCAATGAACAAATTTTACGATACCCCGCCACGATTATGACATAACAACATTGATTATAGAGAAATGGACTGAGCAAAGATCCTTGTACTAACTAAATCCTTGCGTATGCGTATTATGCTGACATTTACGTAAAATGAAAACGTCTTTGTGACCGCGTATTGATTTAAATATCAAAACAAAACGAGAACAGAACCAAGCAAGTTTAGGAATTATCGTTTATTTAATATTTATCTTTTTATTTAATTAATTATAAGTAACCAAGGTTACAGATGACAAGTCTGACTTGAAACTTAACATTACAGTAAAATTTAATACGTTCAATGTGTTAACATTTTTAATGAGGATTCAAGAGGGAATGCACGCACCTGACAGATCCTGTCTCTTACAAGTCAACGCACAACTGTGACCGTTAACTTACAATCGAATCGTTCGTTATAGATATGAACACATCTTGTTACGTTTATATTGTCTGTGCAAAAGTTATCCATCATTATGACGTAATGTTGCATAAAATATTTTTCGACATTATTTATCTTGACCCTAAAGACGATTAACATCTTTTGAAAATATCTATAAGTAACGGTCAACAAATCCATTTAAATCATCACATCATCATCACAAAACCACACGATCAACACTAATTGAACCGGCATAATGCACATAAAATTTGTAATCTTTTTAACATGATAAATGCGAAAGTTTGAATAGATGTTTGTTAGAGTTTGTCGCCTAAACTTCTGAACGGATCTCGATTAAATTTGACACACGTGTAGAGGATAGTCTATATGAATACATGGGCTACTTTTAATCCAGGTAAAAGTTACGGTTACCCTGGGATTCGTTAATATATAAGAGTATTTTCATATTTACTCGATAATTCTGCAACATATCTTATTGAAATTTGGCACAGTTATAAAACAAAGTCTGGAGTAACACACGGAATACGATTCGTCCCGGAAAAATGATATGTGAATCGTGATGCAACCTGCACATAACGCAGAAGAAAATTCAAAGACATGTATATAGTAAACAAACCCGCATTGGGCCAGCGTGGTTGTCTAAGGCCTAGACACCCCTAACTGGAGAAGGGTTCGAGCCCCTCAGTGGAGACGTAAAGTGAGCTAACGATGACGATGATAGAATAAAAACCACAAGTAAATTAATACTACCGTATAGGTGAAACTGCAAGTATGACACAACTCATACTTCCCACATATAACTATTTACTTTCTCCTCTTAATAATTTGGTGAAAAGCGTGGATAATGCAACTATCACTTAACGGCCCAACAAAGAGATAACTTCGTAACTCGCAGTTTCAATATCAGCGTGGGACTACAGCTATACTTTACATTTACATTTCTTACATCCGTGATCATATTTATACATTTAATGACTAACATATTTACGATTCTTTACATGATTTTTTGACATAAATATAATTTTTATTCATGTTTATGTCTAGCTGTCGCCCGCGACTCCGTCCTCGCGTAATTAAAATAAAACTTAGTATCCCATAAGTTACTCACGATCATGTTCTATATCTGCAAAATTTCAGTAAGATATGTTGAACCGCTGTGGAATTATCGAGTAGATATGTAAATAACAAAAAACTACGTATCTCTTCGGAAAGTTTTCATTTCCGGGATCAAAAGTAGCCTTCTTCTTCTTCCTTCTTCCAGACCATCCTCTACATCTATGCCAAATTTCATCGAGATCCGTTCAGCCGTTTAGGCGACAAACTCTAACAAACATCCATCCATCCAAACTTTCGCATTTATAATATACTAGCGGCCTGCTCCGGCTTCGCACCTGCGTTTGTTGCAACGTAAGCTGAAAAATGTAATTACGACATCACATTAGAAACCTCAAAAATAACAGTATATCGCCACTATTTAATGGATGTTATTATACATACTCGTATAAAACTTCCTCTTCAATCACTCTATCTGTAAAATAAAACCGCAACAAAATCCGTTCCGCAGTTTTAAAGATTTAAGCAGTCAAGGCGACATACAAACAGGGAAAGCGAATTTGATTTATACTATGTTGTGATGAAAAATGTATTTAAATCAAGGACTTTAATAATTAAAAATAAATGACATTCTAAATACTCGGTGAAGAATGCAAGATCACGGTCGAGCACATGGTTATTTTTTGCAGTAAATCTCAACAATGTTATCGTAATTATCTAAGACGTGTTTGAATAATGGTGCTGTAAGATGATAAAGCGTTGTCACTATATATCGATACACACTACACAAATATGAAGCAAAACCATTATTTTTCAATCCTAACATGAAAAAGATTTTGTTTTAATCACCTTATCATCATCATCATCATGTGATCCTGCCGTTTCCCATATGAAGTCGGCACAGTATGATTTCATGACAATAATGTTATAAGGATTCGTACCCTTTGGTTTTCAACACCTTTTCTAAATTAACGCCCTTACAAAAACTTATGATCTGTTTTTTTTTTTCAAATATAATGGTGATGATAGCGTTTTGTCAGAGTAAACAGATGCTATATCATTTATTATGTTCAAATACTTTGCAACAAACAAACAGTACAAGGAAATATTGTGTTAATATTTTAAATTAGAAGGAAATATAATTGATTATCGTAGTATCAAAAAACTGAAGTTGAAGCCTTGAATAAACACATCGCTATGATAAAAACCGTGGTATTTAATTAATTTATTCAACGGTCGTGTTATGTCGGCGCTTGTTGTACATATGTATGGATGTGTTCTAGGAGCGTATGATTTACTACGTGCCCACAGAAATGTGGTTAGCGAGACAGGAATGTCATAATGTTATGGAATGATTGTATAAGTAATAAATATAATCGTGATTTTAACTATAGGAGAATAAAATATTTAAAAACAGGAATTCAATATGACATCAATTCTTCTTAAGGTGCACACCCAATCTTTAACTATCTCTTGCGAGGAGGAACAGTTAGGCAGCACTCACTTGCGTAACTACGATACCACATCGTGCGTACCTACGATACCTTCCTGCGACCAACACTCCTATTGTCGGCTCCTATTTACATCAATATGAACTGGTCATCATATCTGTCTTGCCCGATGATATGAAGCCGACACTTTTCGGTCTCGTGCTCAGACACGACAAAAGGGGTTCTTACCCTTTTTGTAGCAAATGAAAAGTTCAGAGGATTACTTTGCTTTATAATTATAACATCATATAATGGTAAATTACACGTCTTGTTGTTTATAAAATATATCACATTAAATGTAACTACCAGTATAAATATGTTTAGATTCGAACATATTAAAGAAAAAACTAGTTTAATAGTATAATTATTGTATAATTCATATTTTCTGGATGATGAATGAGACTGGTTAATAACGATATTAAATAATGATATAATATTAATAGACAATTCAATGTAATGCAACCATAGAGAACTAATCTTCAAAAAGCACAACCACTCAATGCAATCGACAAATACTTGTCATCACTGGCGAAATCGTCTCGCACGCGTGTCGTCCCCTCATGGTATAAATAAACAACTCGGTTCAATTAACGACTCGACTTCGTATCACAAATAAAAGAGTCAAGCCGACGATTTATAAGCCACGGGACGTTCTCTGGTTATACTTGGAATACAACGCTGTTTGTGAACGTTTTCCTGTTTCTTTATTCAGATATGGAATTTAAGTCATTTTAGTTTTATATTTAAAAAGGTTTGCAATAACTTCTAAGGTATACGAGTGATAATTTAAACCCTCGTTTTATCCATACCAGTATTATAAAGGTTATACAAGAAATCTAATAATGAAAAAACAAGTGATAAACAGTGTTAAAGATATACAATTATATATATATATATTATATATATATATATATATATATATTTATAACAATACAATTGTAAAAGTCAAATTAAGTTATGGATTTCAGACCGTTACATTTATAAATAGCAGCTTAAAATAGCTTTGTGATTTATTAGAAGCAACAATAGCAAGTCAACATTGTAAGCGTGCAGTTCAGACACGCAACGGCTTAAATTTCGCATACCGAATCCTGTCTGTGAGAACCGCACCTAACATATATATATATATATATATATATATTAAGTAAAATATCAAAGATACTCTACGGTACTAATGAATTATCAAAATATAAATTCAAATCGCCTTTAGCAGTGCTAACGGTGTAATGATTAAGTGTACGGATTACCAAGTCAATGGTCGTTCATTCGATTATTATCGTAAACATTCACTCTATAGCGAATATTTGCCTTTCAAGAACGTATTCGTAACTCCATCAACCAAACTTGTATGAGATTTGTTGGTGAACTTTATATCCGGTAGGAGAAGGACAAAAACAGGACAAGTCTAATAGAATTATTTTCGAGAACGTAACGTAATTTTTTGTCCTCTTCTTTCCACTCTTTTCTGTTACGGAAAGGAAGCAAAGGGTAAGTTGATTTGATGGTTGAGGAGACGCATAGGAAAGGAAATATTCTCTTTATGTGCGTCTCTTCCTCTGCAGCCGCTCCGCTATTTGTGCGAATTAAGGTGGTTGTTTTCTTGTTTGCCACCTTATATTATTAAATAAAACGAATATTCGTGCCAGGGCCTCCATTTTTAACAACAATCTGTAACGTATAGAACAATATACCTTAACTACAGACACGAGGATACTATCGAATGTTTCAAAAAATAATATCCTTTCCAATAGAAAATATTGCATATTAAGTTGGGCGGTTCTGATTATAAGCGTACAACAAAACGGCATTTAATTTTTTTTAATATATTTTTTCCACGTTTCGACTTGTCTATCAAATACCCAAAGAGAATGCATGTATAATCGAATGCCAGTTTTTTTTACCATTTCGTATATAAAAACAGCCTTCGACTATGAGTGTAATTCATGAGTTTAACTTCGAATACTTCACGTCTCTAGGAACTCAGCAAGCACGGACAGACTTATCAATGCATCCACTTTGTATTCCTTACTGCGGACGCAGTCGTGATATTATGACAATAACTTCACGCCTTAGCGGAAGGACTAAGGCTGGTCATACACGTTACCATTTAACAACCATACAAGCTTTCAACATTTGAACGTGTATTCTCGAAAACAGTGGGATGTTTTGGTTAAAAATGTTATAGCCATTTCGATCTCGTTTAGTTAGGTTCATTTAGAATGAGGACTTATGTATACTGTTACAAGGTTTTTTTTAAATATAAGATTGCAAATGCGCAAGCGACCAACTGAAATCGCTGAAGTAACTAAGTGACCGTTGCCCATAGACATCCATAATTGCAGAAGCGTTGCCAACCTTTAATCTACTGAGAAGCTGTACAAAAACAGAATATATCATTTTCCTATGCGTTCCCTACCCCCATCAAATTCATTTTCCATTCCATTCCTCTTCCAATCACTTCTTTACAAAAAAAGGGTGTGAAGATAAAGAGGATTAATATTAGCCCTCGGGAATCGCGGAATAACTTCCACTTCACACCTGTCTTCTGTGTGGTCGCGGTAGCGGTGGGTGAGGCAATTCATGCAATAGATTTTGCTGTTACTAGCGTCTACCACAATTGAAAGAAATATATCATTGTTTATTTTAAAGATAATATGAATGATGACAAATAGTTTTGTACAAGTGTTTTGACTTAAAAACCCAAGGTAGAATCTACAAATTATTACTTATATGGCTACCAATAAAGAGCTGTGTAAAGTTGCGGCGATTTACATTAAAATAGCTTTGGTTCGTGCACATGTTTTGCAAGTTGTGTGACTAATCGACCACAAAGGCGTTCACACGTAGGCCAATTGTTGACAGCCTAGCAAGGGGGTACAGTAAAGGTCGTTTTGTATGTGGATCACATATAATACAATCTAATAAAAAAAACTTTATAAATTTTATATTACACGTAAACCGAAGAGATAATTTTACATAAAAAATATCTATTCATTCTTCTAGACGTAGCTTTTTCATATTATGTAATACTAACTTTTGCCCAGTACTTCGTCCGCAACAATATAAAATATAAACGTTTAGTCTATAGCAAGCGCGGATACCCTATTTAATGCAAACTAATCATCGGCTCACTTTACGACCCCACTGAGGGGCTCGGATGCCCTATGTTATGGGTGACTAAGCCTTAGTCAACCACGCTGGCACAGTGTGGATTGGTTGACTTCACACACATCTTTGAATTTCTTCTCCGATATGTGCAAGTTGCATCACGATGTTTTCGTTCACCGTAAGAACGTCGGGTAAATGTACATATGAAATTCAAAATCGATAAACACATTGGTACACGGCGTGATTCGAACCAGGAGCTGCAGATTACAAGTCAAGTGCTTAGCTCCTGAGCCACCGACGCTCTACTTAAATGCAAACAAACAATAAAAATATTCCACTTTATAATATTAATTTAGATGTATTGTGTATGATAGATATACGAGTACTACCGATTACTATTTCTCATCAATGTTCTTTATACGAGCTAGTAAGTATTAACGGGTTAAAATTCAACGAAGTTACTTAACTTAATATTTGGTATTATTTAGACGAATTTATCATATTAACAGTCGAAAAATTAACCAAAGTGAAAACAAAACCGCCTCCACGCATCACCCACACTTTCGCTACCAACACACAAGATGACCAGTTTACGGTTATTATTTACAAATACTCATACATTCAAAAGTTTCACTACAATTCACAACAGCTGAGTTGTTGGGTGGTCCTCGTCTAAAGACATTAAGATTAGCGAAAGAACAGAAATTAAGACATGTATAAAACTCTGAAGTAAGAAGCTAGGTAAATAGGGAATAAATAAACCCCTAAATTTCCCTGTATTACATACTAAGCCTTCTAAGCCGTATTCTTTGAATTATTTGAATAAAATCAAAACATCTGCAATTCGTATAAAGTATTTATGTCTAAATAAATTGATGTTTGTATCGTCCACAAGAATTGAGATTGGAACTATTAAAAACTGCCTTCTGCCCGTTACACCGTCTGTGCGGAATTTAAAAAAAATATTAGGTACCCTATGTGTTGAGATATCATCAAACAAACATTCGCCCATCCATACCATCCATCTAAACAATCGCATTTATAATATTACAAGCGGTCCGCTCCGGCTTCGCACGGGTATAAATCTCGTAGGGTTCAGCCTGCGTTTGTTGCAATGTAAGCCGAAAAAATTTAATTATTTACGACATCATATTAGAAACCTTAAAAATAACAGTATTTCTCCACTATTTAATGGATGTTATTGCACATATAAACCTTCCTCTTTAATCACTCTATCTATTAAAAAAACCGCATCAAAATCCGTTGCATACTTTAAAATATTTAAGCATACATAGGGATATAGGGATAGAGAAAACGACTTTGTTTTTTACTATGTAGTGATTAGCTTAAGACCGCAACTATGTCAGCGCAGAATTAAAAAGAAACTTAATTAATGTCTATGCCTATGTTTGCTTCCAAAACATGCTCTACGTCTATGCTAAATTTCAGCTATATCTTATAAAGAGTTCTGAAAGGACCTTCTAAGAAACATTCATCCATCCGTCTAAACTTTCGCATTTATAGGATTAGTATGATATTTATAATATTATAGGCATTGTTTAACTATCAAGTATGTGTATTATTATAAAGGAATGGTATAAAATGTAAAAAAAATATTATTACAATTAATTACATATTTTAATTGTTATACGAGTTTTTGTTTAAAGCGATTAATATATAATGTTTCCATTATATGTTCGTAATTGAATGACCACACATGCATTATTCCCGGAAGTATTGTCGTACTTATACTAAGAAACTAAGAAAGACTCAATTCAAGATTAAGTCAATTGGTTTAATTGATTATTTAATACAATTCAGTTACTTGTTACGCGCTACGTAGAAACGTCCTTGGATTAAATGTATTTGTTCCAAGGGAAGTTACGATGTAATCGAACTAAATTTGATAATGTGACTAATGTTAATTTTATCCTTAAGTACAAAAGTAAATTTTAAAGTAAGATAACCTTGATTTACATGAGTACATATTTTTAAGGCTAAACTATGATAGGCGGCATCAGTGGCTCGGGGGTAAAGCACTTGACTTGTAATCTGCAAGTCCTGGATTCGTATACCACAATGTACTAATGTGTTTTTCGATTTAAAATTCCCGAATACGCGACATTCTTACTTTGAAGGAAAACATCGTGATGCAACCTGCACAAATCGAAAAAGAAATTCAAAGATATGTGTCAAGTTACCCGCACTGAGCCAGCTTAGTTGACTAAGGCCTAGTCACCCCTAACATAGGTTAGGCTCCGAGCCCCTCAGTTAAGTGAACGTAAAGTGAACTGATGATGATGAAGCTAAAATTCAAATAAATAAACTTAAAATCAACAGAGGCAAGGGAGATGTTTGTAACGACCATGTTAGGGCTAACAGCTGATATTTATTGACTGATAACAATCTTACTTACATAATATTAGAAACCTGTAATACAAATGCGAAAGTTTAAATGGAAGGATGTTTGTTAGAAAATATCTCCAATATGGCTCGTCGGATCTCGATGAAATTTGTCATAGATAAATGAACAATGAAAAAATGAAATAGAACATAGTGTGGAAGAACACATAGGCTACTTAATATATTTTTTTTAATTCCGTGCAATCGAAGTAAAGGGCAGAAGCTCACTTGTGTCTGCAAACTTTTGAATACATATATTAGCACTACAATATAATAGCACAGGCTGCGGTATATTCGTGAAAAACAAGATAGAAATTTATTTGTAATCGGCTATTTAAATATATTATACTGTTTTCGTGAGACAATACTATAACACAATTATAATGGCTATCTCACGCATATCTGAGTGAGACATGTGCCGTGACAGCGAAATAATACCAGTCCTACTCACCCTGAAGAACCCGTGATGCGCTCATAACTAATCGGTGCCGACGCCGGATTAAATATACGTGAGTTAGCCGTTAATTTTGTTATACTCGTATAAGTCTAATGCAAGTATGATAGGCCAGTATACGTTGACGGGTGTTTATAGTTTATTCTATTAGCATACATTATGGATAGCAGTTAGTATTAATGTAACAGTGCCTGAAGGCATGCCTAGATCCTGTTCTGAGTGAGTAATGCACAAGCTATACCAGTCGCCCAATCGTGGGCGGACTGTATATAGGGTTATCACTTCATCGTGTTTGTACTTTGTAAAGGTTTAATTGGTGCATGCATTCAATACTCAGCATCCAGTCGCGATTCTTTATTAGCTACACGGAATGAAGTATCACCAAACAATCTACTTAACAAGTCAATTTGTAATATTTTATGGAATTGCTGGGATACAAATTGAAGTCTTTACGTGATTTGTTGAGACAAATCACACACATCACGTCTTACCAGTGACCTATATTCGGACTAGGGGCCTTGACATCGGTGTCTTTAGGTCACATGCTTTATTATCACATCAGCTCACTATAAGTCCCCACTGAGGTCGGAGCTTACCTTAGAGATAACCAGGCCTTAGTCAACCACGCTGGCCGAGTGAGGGTTGGTTTACTACACACGTATCTTCTCCGATACGTGTAGTTTGCAACATGATGTTTTTCTTAACCGTAAGAACATCAGATAAATGTACATACGAAATTCGAAAAACACATTGCTACATGGCGGGAGGAACAGGAAATTCAGATTACAAGACAAGAACTTGAGAAGAACCCCTGAGCCACCGACGCTCAGTTTAGAGTGGGTGGTGTAAAACAGGTACTGGATCCGCTAAAAGGCTATAATTTTTTTGCCGCTAGTACTATTGTTAAAAGTCGTCAGCCCTAACTAAATGCAGCGGTGAAATTTTTGAATCAACATCGCACAAGTATACTGCAATAAGAAATAAATAAATAGACAACTAGCTTATAGGAACCGTTACCGTTTCAACATCTGACCCGTTCTCACACTTGAACCTACGAATGTTGCATCGGACGACACTTATGTAGTTTGCTGTTACGAAAACAACATAAATTAATAAACGAAATAAGAATTAGTTGAATGGTTATCAGTGATCACATCTAACAAATGTAATCGAGTGATACTCTTCATTCTAAGAAGTAGTAAGTATATCCCTAATATTATAAATGTGAATGTAAGTTTGTTTGTTACGCTTTCATGCGAAAACCACTCAACCGATCATCATGAATCTTTGTAGACATATTCTTGGAGGTATAAGATACTTCTTATGCTACTGCATAGGATACTTTTTATGAAAAAAAAAACTCAAAATCTAGCTTCTTCAATGCCTTATTATATATGCGAAAGTTTAGATGGATGGATGGATAGATGTTTGTTGGATTTTGTAGCTTAAACCGCTGAACGGATCTTATGAAATTTGAAATAGACGTAGAACATAGTCTGCAAGAACACATAGGCTACTAATTAAATCCGCGCGGTCGGAGTCGCGGGAAACAGCTAGTAAGTTATAAAAGGGCACATTCTCAGCCGTACGTGTAGACTTATTGCTCACAGGAGTCACATCAGTCGACTCCTGCGCACCATTTATATACATTGTAATCGATTTAAATTGTACTTTACTAATTCTATCAGCGTTATTGTCCAATTTACCTTTAAATGATTGTCTAGACTATTTTTTCAGCTATCGTTGATAAAGTCGTATGTCAATCATTCCATTCAGTAAAAAAGACGCATTGTCCAGTCTTTAAATGACTTCAATATAATAGTAATGTCTGCGTAACGTTAGGACAGAAATGTTAGATGTTAATTAATCCATTAGGAAGGCGAGGTATCGAATCCCGGAATGTCGGGAACGTAACTGTTCGTCTATAAAAGGGATAGCCGTCGGCTGCGGCTCGTGTCGTGGTTATTTTAGTCGCAGACGGACAACACAACGAATCGAGCTATAGTAATACAAACTCAATGGTCTATATAGAATACTTTTATTTTGATGAATGTACAAAAGTATTAAGCATCATAATTTATATCATACTATATTTTCTATGGTGAAGACAGAACATTTCGACGAAGAAATTCAAAAGAAATGCGTTAATCAACGAACCCGCATTGAAACAGCGTGCTCCACTATGGCCTAGTTACCTGTAACTTAGGGAAGAATTTAAGCTTATCAGTGTGGCCGTATGGAGTGGTGATAATAATGATTCTTTACTCATATATTAAGATAATATTAATAATTAAACTGTTTAAACTTTCGTGAGACATTATTCCAACAAACTAGTCGGTGCCGACACTGGATTAAATATACCTACTTGACTTAGCCGTTTTTATATTGTAATATTAATAATTCTTTGATATATTAAGATAAAATTAAAATTTGTCATCCGAAATTATTAAAATTGAAATTACAGTTAAAGTTAAAGTTAAAGTTAAAGTTAAAGTTAAATGGACTGATAAGTTATCGTATAGTAAGTTAGCTGGCCTCTTGGTGCTAAACGTGAGTGTTTATAAGGTTAATTCCATAGGGAATCACTAGTGACATAGTTTTACTGCAGAGGATATTATAATCAGACTGCTTACATCCCGGATGAGATTATGGCAGCAAAATTAAATATATAAATAGCTGTAACCACTAAGAATCTCAGTTTTCAAATCGACAGTTGCGTAGAAAAGAGAGAGAGATGCGAATAATGTAATCGGTGTAATCTTAGCTCTCCGCCAGTATTTAATTATCTTCACCTACCCCGCTAGCTTATGTGAGTGAAGGTTACAATATATAATTTATCGTATTGCCAACTTCAATACTATACGTTCACCTTCCGGAAATCATTTGACAGTCTTCATCGTGTCACGTTTCCCCTATGTAGATGAAACAAATTTCTTCGACTTCAATATTCAATTAATTTATTCTTATGAGGTTTCAAACACGACTTCCTTGATTAAACATCGTAAACGTGGGATTCCACTGCAGGAACATGTATAGAAAACATTGTCATATTTCTTATTTCCCTTAACTAGCTGAGAACCAAAGCGACCCCTCCGTTGTATAAAATTAATAAGATGTAACTTTTATGATGTCGAAAAATGGTTCAACAGTAAAACATCTAATACTATTCTTAAAGCAAAATATAAAACTGAGTCGGCGAGTCAGGGGTTAAGCTCTTGAATTGTAATCCCTAGGTTCGAATCCCGCAATGTACCAATTTGTTTTACGATTCTCGAATTTCATATACACATTTATCCAACGTTCTTACGGTGAAGTTAACTCGCACTGGGCTAGCGTGGTTGACCATAGCCTAGTCAACCGTAACTTAGGGTAGGCTCAGAGCCTGTCATTGGCACGTATAGCGAGCTGATGATGACGAAATTATAAAACTAATGCATACTATTGATGGTAGAAGTTGTCTACGACTGATTTATTCTATCCACCCTTATACAATACAGTCATGATAGTCTAAAACTAGTTGAGTACAAGCCACACATAGTAAAATCCTTATCACAATCTCTGTTGATTGAGCGCTCCGCTTATGTAATAAAGAAGCAAACACGCTGGTTACAAAATTAATCTCACTGTCAAACGCGTAACTTTCGTTCATGTAACTGTACAAATAGATAATTTCACATAGCATCGAAATAATATAAACTTCATTGCAAGCTGCATATTTACCATTAAATCTGAAACATCAGATTTGGGGAACTTTAGCGTTTAAAAAGAGAAAAACAGAAACTTATCCAAACGGATTTCAAAATTAAATGACCGTTTTACATTATACCAGTATGATTTATAAATGTGGTACAATATGTTACTTGATTAATCTAGAGACAGATTATCCTTAAAGAAATATAGGAATAAAAATAAATAATGCCAAATTTTTTTTTTCATTGATCAAGTGGAGATTAAGTATGTATTTTTATATCAATTTGGAAAAAAACACCAATTTTAATATCGGCGTTGGGCACTCCAAAATCATTTTTAGTGTTTACCTACATGTATTAAAGATTCGCAAAGGAAAAAAAAATCAATAACTACATTTTCGCATCCTTATTCAACACCCTAATTTCTAGTTCTTGTCAGAGCTCAATTTAAACATTGAATTATCATAGACAACCAAAGTTGTCAATTTTTTTTTTTTGCACCGTTTATCCACAACTCACGTTTTTCCAACCAGTTCACTTCACTAACATTATTAAATAAAAAATATAAGAAAATGAAATGTCAAAATTTAAATAACAAAACAATGCTCTTTTTTCAAACTCGTTTCGAATCGTCGACGCAAGGAGCGACACGCGCGTGCGCAGTTCCCGCCGTTCGGAATTAAACTGTATGGCGGTAAAACACGGTTCGCGCTCACCGTATCTGTAAGGGAATCTCATAATATCGCGCCGCAAACAAATTATGTGACAGTTACGGCAAATATTATGATTATTAACCAAATTTGTATTTTTATTTAAAACATATTTTAACGTCAATTAAATTATATATTTACTAGAGGCCCGCTCCGGCTTCGCACGGGTATAAATCTGATAAATCTCGTATGGTTCAGCCTGCGTTTGTGGCAATGTAAACGGAAAAAAGTAATTATTGACGACATCACATTAGAAACCTCAAAAATAACAGTATTTCTCCAATATTTAATGGATGTTAGTATACATATAAACCTTCCTCTTCAATCACTCTATCTATTAAAAAAGACCGCATCAAAATCCGTTGCGTAGTTTTAAAGATTTAAGCATAGATATGGATATAGGGACAGAGAAAGCGACTTTGTTGTATAATTGTAGTGATTGAAGAGTAAAAAAAGTGCTCGAAATTAGGACATAAAATCCAAGAAACCTTACTTACAGAAGTAAATTCTAATATTATAAATGCGAAAGTGTAGCTGGATTGATAAATTTGTTAGAGTTTGTCGCCTAAACTGGTGAACGGATCTCGATGACTTTTGGCATAGATTTAGAGGATAGTCTGAAAGAACACATAGGAAAGAACACATTTGATCACGGAAATAGTTACGGTTTCCGAGGGATACGTTAATTTTGTTTTTTAATATTATTGGATAATTCTGCAACGGTTCAACATATCTTAGTGAAATTAGACATAAATATATAATATATTCTGGAAAAACACTAGTAATTAAACCACTATTCCGGGCGAACGTAGTCGCGGGTGACAGCTAGTCTAAGATAAGTTACATTTATAACTCCGATTTTAATTAAATAGTATCGTAATCATTCATTGTGGTGAAATCAAAATACATAAACTATATTTGCCACTTACAAAACTTACCTCCTGATATCTACTTTTTAACGCGAAATCTCGATACATGTGTTTAACTATTTGGGTACATTTGACGAGTGAGACTCGTTGATGAACAAGTTATTAAGCCTGACTCGTCATTAGAATTTAATATTATAGTAAAATTAAATACGTCCAAACGTAAAAAAGAAAACAAATGTTCTCATAGGGATAGGGATGTGTTTCGGAAAGTGTTCTTGTGTCGGTGTGTACATGTGTGCATAACCGGTGACGGTCTCATCCAGTTGAATCTACGTTGTTATTATAACGTTTGACCTTCAAATGTCCTCTAAGTGAGATAAAAAGCATATACGTTACTACATTGAAATCCCGTTTTAGAGGCTTCTTTTGAAATCACAGTAAAGCTCTACGGATGTTACGCAGAAGTAGCATAAATATTTAAACTCACTCTCTTAACAAAGGTCATCACGATGTACACGATTTAATATCATAGTGTCATGTGGCAAAATTTACATAAACGACTGTCAAATTGCGGTGACATTGCCGCAAGGCAATTAATTAATTTATCAATTAAAATAAACATCAAGAGATCTAGTTCAGACCAAGCGAATTGTGACACGATGACAGAAATGTAATTAACTTATAAAGCATTAATATCGCAATTCTTCAAAACTAACTTTAATTACTGTAGCTATTACATATAAAACTAGTTTTTTACCCAGACTTTGTTCGCAAGGAATTGAAAATAATAATAATAAAAATGTCCCATGTTTCTCTGTGACAACTTATAGCTTTCTAATGGTAAAATAGGTTTTTGAAATCGGTCCAGTATTTTTTAAGTTTATTCGCTACATACGCAAATACAAACTTTTATAATATTAGAATAACTTGCAAAAGCTTATCAACGCAAGGTCAAAATTAAGTAGGAAATGTGACATATAGATTAGAATTTGAACAGAAACTATTAGAGACATCTGGCTGAATAGATAAAAAGATTTTTTTTTAATTGGCCTCGTAGTTTTCCACCTACGGAATAACTTGTACATATCTATTGCCATCCCTTTCATTCTCCTGCTAAACTGAAATACCAATATAGTTTCATGTCTAACTGTAATAATACTTACCATAGACACAACGTAATTTTTCAAACCGTCAATATATATCGCATTACTGATATTTACCACATTATAATACGAACATCCAATATTTCTATTTATTATCAAGTTTGAATTAAAACAATTAGGTTTATTATTTCGAAAGAATAGAAATTATTATCTCCATTAACATTCCTTCTAACCGCAAAATAAACAATAACTTCTATAGAATACATAATTACTGTAGACTCGTTTGACATTTATAATTATTGCAAATAATGTAAATAGTTAAATACAATAACATATTTTCATTACAAACATTGTTTTACTTTAAATAATAAATAGCAATAATTACGCAGCGGAAAATTGCTATACAATATTATTATAATAAAACAAATATTGTACGTAAAAGAAAATAGGTGATTAAGTATAATATAAATCCGTTAAACATATTCCACTGGTTAACGAGCGTAAAGTCTTGTTCACACTAGGATAATATTTCAAGTCATTTCAAGTCAAGTAGGATAGTCAAATACCGAGTATTCTAGTAACTAAACATAACCGAAGAAATTTAATAGAGTAGATTAGCAAAAAAGTCCAACAACGTCTATCGTCCATTGTCCACGCTCGTATCCCCACCTACTTTGGTCACGTATGTAGATGTAATGATGATGTGTGTATTGACCATTAGTGGTGCAGGGATAAGTAGAAGGCACGAGGACGCGAGGCAGATCGCTCATGAGGTGGACAGATCAAGTCAAAGCAGAAGACGTCCCCTTGCATATATGTGCAAAAAAGCAGCTGTTCGGGAAGAAGGGAGGCGTCTCGTCAAACTGGTCAACGGCGACATGATGTCGACCAGTCTGTAAAGACTGAAGCGACTGAGAAGAAGAAGCGGAAGATTAGCAAATTGATTAGTCAAACCCATCCGTTTTTTTTTTTTGGATAAGAACACTCAAACTCATCACTGCCTCCTCAGTCATTTTCTAAACAAGTCCGAATACGACGTTTAAGTCGAGTTCTTTAAACGTTGATTTTAATCTTGCAAAACATCATTCACTTGTGTACTGTACTGTGACAGTGCGATTTTCAAACAAAATGAAACGAATATATTAGCTACTAAAGTACTGGTACTCGATTAAAGTACTATCCTGGTGCAAACAAGCCTTTAGTTAAGAAAGTTGGAAAGGAGCGTTGTAATGGCATATCATGTTATAATTATATCGGAAGCTTCTCGTGCTGCGGAAGCGCAGCTCAGCGATCGCCACCCTAGCGCCACGCTTCAGCGGCGGCGAAAAATATCACATCCGATACATTGAATTTGAATCATCTAACTTCCTTAAAACTATGTGACATAATACACATGTTACTCGTCTATAGAACGTAATAAAATGTTCATTTAATATTTTCAAGGAGAAACTTTATTGTGACAATCTTTACAGACATTTTGTTGACCTTGGCTACTGAACTAGGTAGTCCCGTGTTTCTGGAGGCCTTCCCCTTACATCAAATCCAATACATTTCCATTTAACGCCTAGACAGAAAAAACAATCTTACATTTAGATTGTACTTTTAACATTATACGAGAAAAAAAAAGGAAGCTACATTACACGATTACTTTTTGTTTTTTATTTTGTTTGCGTGAGTTTCGTTTAAGAGTGTGTATGTAGTATGCAAGGTATCTCTATAAGGATGATATTAACACATACGAATATGCTTTTCACATTAGTAAAAAAAACTATAAAAACTGGTTAATAGAAATCCGAATCAGAATTAAATAACGAGTTCAAACTAGGACATATAATTAGCGCAACAAATCGCCTACTTTCAGGTGCTATAATTGTCCTGAAGATAGCTTTTCAAGACTATAATGCGTAATATGCCTAAAGTGACCATACCTCTCGCTTTCAGTTTGTCTATCCCGCTGTCCCCAGCAAAGCTAATATGGTCCAGCTTTTAAAAACCGTCCATACGATAAATAAAATATATTTAATGTAAGCCCATACCGACGGAGTACCGCGAATACAGAAAATGGGTCACAATTTTTCCCCCATATGCCAAAACCGCGAATAAGGATTCTACTGCAATTCTGCAGATGTCCAGCTTTGGCAAAAAAGGTCACATGTATGTATAAGCTTAAAAACCAGCTCGATTACAGCTCGCAATCAGTGTAATCAAAATAAATTACAAAGCTCGCTACTTTGAACCGATCTGTTAATAACTAAACGCATAAATAACAACCCACATGTGTAATTGTGTAATTACAACTTCCATACGAGTACAAGCCGCGCCTCGCATGTGTTGATTTATATTTATCAACTTGTTGGCCGTGATATAATTACATATTCATAATTCCACAACAGTGTCGCGCTAAACTGTAAACAATAAGTAATAATTAAATTGAATATTTCGTGAGACATCACTACAAATTAATTTTAATACGGCTATAACTCACGTTTATTATTCCGATGGCGGCACCGACTAGTTTCGCACCCATCGTTAGCCCATCCTCAGGGCGAATGTTTATTGCGTTTTCTTCGCGGACGCGTCGCGTCTCGCACTGAACTCAGTGGACCCCCGATGGGTGCGAAACTAGTCGGTGCCGCCACCAGAATTTTAAACGTAACTCACGTTTATTTTAAATTTAGTCGTATTCAAATTAATTTGTCATAAGTAACAATATAATCCACGCATTATTAATTCGCGTGCTGATGGCGCTTAAGTCGTAAGTAAGAGAAAGATCTCCTCCCATTATTTTCATATATGGAGAGGATGGGAAGGTGAAGAGGATTTGACAGGGGAGCGGACGCAATACGGGATACATCTCAACATCATATTATCTTTTTGTACGTCTTCTCCGTCGATTAAAGGTAACGTATCTGTCATTTCGCAATTTTGGCGAATTAAGCTGCTTGCTGGTTTGCCACCTTATATTATAAAAATGTACAATTCTTTGGAAAAGATATCACGTCACTCCAACGAGCGAGGACATAGCCCCAGCAAAAACAGGTATCAGTCTAATTTATCGAAGTTTATATGCTGCCAACACCAGCAAACTCTAGTCTGTCTAATCCAGGGATGGCGAAACAACGGCACAATTTACGACAGAATTAACTAAAACAAAATGGTTTAATTAGGTAAAATATAAGGAGCCAACACGAGAGATCACTACACTACGAAATTATCACAACAATGGTGCGTGAAGCTATCGTGCGTCTATGACTTCATTTAACATTTCTTAACAAAAATGGCATTTGATACGAAAAGGTACTTACTACCTACCTCTTGTCAAGTATATGAACTGAATATTTCAAAAACTCCATCTTATCAAAAGCTCTTAAGCCCATGTTATAATTTTTAGAAATGTTTGCTTATTTTGTGTTCATGTTATCAAGGGCCTAAGTTTACGGTCGTATCTGTCGCTGAGATAAATTTTATAACGCCTTAAATTTAAGGACTACATATGTTTTTATGATAGATGTTAAGGAAAGCAAAGCATTAAGCAGGACCTGATTTTACCATATGGAAATATGAAATAAACACGACATAAATATCTATAATCGCTTGGCGTCCTTCATCATCAAAGTATGTAAAAGATTTTAGTTACTAGTCATCTTTGAACATATTTTTTAATTATATTGTCAGACTCTTTTAACGGCATTAAAACTTTTTATGATAAAATATTAAATTAATTAACTACGCAAAACTAAGTACCTACCTGGATTTCGATAAACATTAAATTAAGTTTTACTTATAAAGCGCCATCTATAAAATAAGTTATAGCAGCCGTGTTACTTATCTCATAAGGAAATACATGTCAATACTCGTCAAGAGATGGCGTGAGCGCTATCAACAAAATAACTGATTAAACAAACTGACTTAAAAACATAGAATGTTCACAAAATATTTCATAATTACATAATTAAATTAAAAGTTAGTTTTCAAAAACATTTCTTGAAACAGTAAAAAAACGATATGAACTTCACAAACAATTCTTACGACGGCATGGAAGCCATTGACAGGTTGTGACGTCGTGCTGCGCAGCGCAGCTATTTTCATTCGTGATCGTGGTAGGTGGCCGACATTTTGTTGTGACGTTGTGACACAAGCTAAACGTGAACTAGAAAATGCCATTGAATGCCGTAGGATGGACCACAGAAGAGGACGAGAGACTTGTTAAATTAGTGGAACCGCAGACTTGTTTGTATAATTACTTTGACCCATCGAGGAAGAATATTTTAGCTCGTGAATGTACATGGCAAGAAATAGCTTCAGCTTTATCGAAACCAGGTAAGTACGTGATGTGGATTGGTTCGCTTTGTGCTGCATGACACAACTGCACCGAATTACGGTTACCGCAAATGAACGAACAGTCTTCCTAAGTTATTGAAACCATGCAAAGGTTTACAAAATTAGCGCGAAATGTTTGTAATGTTTATGAAACCGAACAAATTCGTTTTAAGTAATGTTACACTGTGGATTATGGACCGTAACAAAATATAAACTTGTCAGGTATAGTCAATGCTAAAACACTATATAATTTACGCAAAAATAATATAATCATGTTAAACTTATGTCATAAATAAAATTGCGAGTGAAATAGCTGTATTTAACCAAACATTATCGTGTAATATTTAGAAAATCCCGAATAAAAAGATTTTTTCATAGCTTCATGGTATAATTACCATTTTAAACTTGTTTATGAGTTACAAATTACTTAATCAAATAATATGTGGAATTTCAGTTGAAGAATGCAAGAAACGCTGGCGTGGTCTGCGAGATGGCTTCATGAGAAGTAAGCGACTAGGCACTCTACACAAAACTAAAGTCAACATCTTTGAAAAGCTCCAATTCTTATTTGAAGGTACAGAAGAGATTGGAGAAGTGTCTGTTAAAATGGATGATGAAGTTAAAGATGACATGCTGATAGAAACAATTGTTGGCCCCGAACAAGTTATTACTGATAACCAAGAATACTATGAAGTTAGTGAAGTAAGTGTGAATAGTTTAATCCATACTGTCTTTGTTTAATAAGCCCCTCAACCCGCTGCACATGTATTTTAAAATGTAACTGTAAAAAGATTACCATCCAATCAGTTATGAGAAAGAGTTTTGAATCATTTAGACAAATAATGTAATTGTAAATGTAAAATATAATCATATTGTTGTATTGCCCATCTTATTAGCAAATAAATTACATTTCATATGCAGACATTTACACTTTCCAATGAAAAGTGATACAAGAGATACACTACACAGGTATTTCTTAAAGACATTCCGTATACGTCCAAACTCATAAACAACATCTGTAAAAGCAAATAAAATAAAGTAATATGTCTATGTAAGATGTAACTCTTTGCAAAGGACAAGTTTATGTGTCAAACTAAACTTCCTACCTATAGATACCATGCAGAGGATATGGTTTAAAGATTTGTTCAAAGGTATTCTGTTACTCATAATTTATATCATATTAACATATTTTTTTTTAATTTCAGGTTACTGTTGTGGACGATCCACAAGAACCTCAGATGAAACAGAATACTTATATTAAAATATTGCCAAAACCAGACCAAAACTCAGAGGCACCACCAAAAAAGGTGAAAAGGGGTGCAGGTAGGAAAAAAAATATACCAGCTCCAAGAAATGTACCTCCAGTTAAAATACTACCAAAACCATTGGTAGTTAATGGACCAAAAACATATGTGAGATATGTAGAAGACCAAAAGACACCTGAACAAAGGTCTCAAGTTATTGATAAATTATTAGAAAAAGTTCTTAAGGAAAATACAAATGAAATTGATGTCTTCTTCAGAAGTATGGCGGCTAGTGTTAAAAAATTACAACCTAATTTAATTCCTAAAGTGAAAATGGAAGTGTGCAATGTTATAGCCAAATATGAAATGCAAAGTTTTGATAAAAACTTACAAAATAAATGAACTGTGGAGTGATTAGATGATATGATTATTACTTGTGATATTGTTAATCATTATAAGTACTGATTACTTTTAAATTTAGCATGTCCGAGTCACATATTGCGGGATAGAATTACAGCAGACAGAGTCGAGAAACTATTTAATAATTTAAATCAAAGTCCACATCATCATCATCATGAAGATGATGATGATGTTCTGCTATGAAAATGTTAAGTTGGCATTAAGGCCTGGAACAATATTCAATTTACTAATAAAAAATAAAATAATATTATATTTTAATATTCTACAGTGTACTTTAATTTATTTATTATATCTTTTAGTGATCTCACAGTCAGACTGTTTGCATACAGTTTTGTGAGACTTTTTTGTCCTAATTACCTTGTATCTAATAAGTAAATAAATAAAAAATAATGCTAATAAATGAGAAAAATTTAAATAATTTGTAGGAATATTTATTCAGTAAAAGAAAAAGTGATACATTTATAGGTTATGTGGATTTTTAAAAGTATTATGTACAATCACAAATATACACAAAAAGTTTATTTTAATAATTCAATAATGTTGCCATAACAAGCAAACTTTTTTTTATCTAACCTGGTTCTATGGTTTAAAATCATGAGATATTGTTAAGTATGACTAAATTTATATCATTGTTACCCAGTGTACACATGTTTGTGAATTAATTTATCATGTTTTATTCAACACATGATTGAAAAAAAATCTTTGAGTTTTCTGTAAAATGAGTCATATTAAAATAGAATAATAATAATAATAGGTATTATTTGTAAGTTGTATACTTTGTTGAAATTTAAGAAATAATGATAAATAAATCAAGTGGTCAACCATTGGATTGTTTGCTTAACATTATTTTTTTTTTGCCTGCGACTGTACACACAGAATTATACAAAAACTTACTATGTAGCATATGTTTTGTTTCCCACTGTTCTACATCTATGCCAAATTTCATTGAGATCTGTTGAACCGTTCCGGAGATATCTTCAAACAATCAATTATCTAAACATAACGCTAATGGGGTTTTAATTTTGGATAATACCCACAATGTCTTTATAAATGAGAGCCTATGTGTTATTCTAATGTATAAGCTATATTTTGGTTTGATTAAAATCCATTCAGTAAATTTTGCATGAACAGGTAAGAGACATACATTGTTACTTTGGCATTTACAATATTAGAAGGAAATGTCTCTAGTAAATGTGGTACGAAATACAACTCACAATTAATTTATTGAAACAGTGAATATATATCCTAAACTAAAATAAAAATACTATCAACATTCATCACTGTTATTTCGAGTACACTAAACGGCAGTCTGTTAATTAAGTATAGATGGCGTTAGTATACAAAAGCGAGGTTTAAAATTTGACAGGCAAATATAAATTATTTTCGAAGTATTAGAAGTATCTTTTCGTAATATTGAAGATCTCAAACACAAATAAAAGGGAAAACAGCGATGACTACTGAAATACGGGTTAAATATACCTTCGGATATGGTGAAGTTTTAATATATCAAAGAAAT
The DNA here is from genome assembly GCA_011763625.2 of Papilio bianor. Taxonomy (NCBI): domain Eukaryota; kingdom Metazoa; phylum Arthropoda; class Insecta; order Lepidoptera; family Papilionidae; genus Papilio; species Papilio bianor. The sequence continues at coordinate 2,890,746 of JAAOEG020000014.1, read as the reverse complement.
GCTAAGAAAAATACGCACGCTTTCTTTGAATAAGAAACATAATATATATATAACTAGCTGTAGCCCGCGACTCCGTCCGCGTGTCTTTTTTCTAAAATAAACGTAGCCTAAGTTAGTCCTTATTACTTTAGATACCTGCCAATAGGTCCCGTCGAAATCGGTCCAGCCCTTTCAGAGATTAGCCGAAACAGACAGACAAAAAATGTAAAAAAAAATATATTTTGGTATATGTATCGTATATATGTATATTCATATACATGTGGTTAAAAACGGTTATTTTAATATTACAGACACTCCAATTTTGTTATATTAAAACAACTTTTTTTACATTTCATTTGTAACTTCAAACTTATTTCAATTTAAAATTGTTTTTTTTAATCAATCTCTACGTACATTCATAGACTACATAGGTCTATGAAATAATGTTCGGTTTACACGAGTGTTTTTGATTTTTAGCTGTTTATCTTTAAATTGTGCAACTTTTCCTCTGAGAAAAGTTATAAGCGGATTGTGATACTGTTCAATCTATAAATTTATGAACACGTCAGGTAATATCCTTGTTGAGGCCTACATTTGCGTTAATACTAATAAAATATAATCAGGTATTTTCTGATCAGAAAAAATACAGTATCATCTATAAGTAGGTATAATAAAATTGGAGTGTCTGCTTGTAATATTTAAACAACCGTTTTTACTATATGTATATGAATATGTATTCGGTACATACACTAAAATATATTTTTTTACAATTTTTGTCTATCTGTCTGTTCTAGCTAATCTCTGAAATGGCTGGACCGATTTTGACGGCACTTTTATTGGCAGGTAGCTGATGTAATATGGAGTATCTTAGACTACGTTTATTTTACAAAAAGAACGCGCTGACGGAGTCGCAGGTCACAGCTAGTATTAAATACGTTAAAACAAAGATCTTTCAATGCTGACTTTTTCTCTGTGTTTTTTTAAATTGAAAAAATAACACGAAAAATCTTGTTAGTTCTTATTGAAAAAATGTTGCTGCGGTAATACATTCCTATTAAGGGTTTCTTAATACATATTTCGATTAAGTTTAACGACCCATCCGAAGCTTATAAGGGGTAGTTTATTTACAGGAGGGTGCAACGTCTAGACAGGGTATCACGCTCCGCCGCCCTACCTGCAACCTTACCCTCCAAGGTTCCCGCCTTTACCTTCGCGGCGGGGACCTTCGTATTTCCTTACACGGATTCTTAGAGAATTTAGAGGGCGAACTAAAAAAATCAAATGTGTGATTTATAACATTTTCTTCACTTTTATATTAAAAAGTGAAAAAAAAGAAAGCAAGAAATTTTATACTTAAACTATAAAAGCGATCGAAATCAATTGGAAATTACGTACACTTTCTTTGCCCTGTATTAGTTATTATAAAAATTATATCTTAATATTATAAATGCGAAAGTTTGGATGGATGGATGGATGGATGGATGGATGGATGTTTGTCAGAGTTTGTAGCCTAAATGGCTGAACGGATCTAGATGAAATTTGGCATAGATGTAGAGGATAGTTTGGAAGAACACA
>JAAOEG020000014.1:2651961-2665551 GCA_011763625.2 Papilio bianor | reverse complement strand
AGACCGCTGGATAGCACACGAAGAAACACATTTTCACGGTCAAATCAGAATTATAGTTTTCGTTATTGAAATGCATTGATAGTTTATTAATATTTTAATAGAAAGTTGAATGACAAATATACACTTATTAATTTGTCATACTCTGGACGTCCAAGTGGTCGGCGCCCAGTTGTCCCAGGTATAGCTAGAAATATAGATAGAAAGAGATATCCGGGACCTCAAGATCCAGACTGACTCGGGACACCGCGGCATCGCGGAAAAAATAACTTATTAATTTATACCAACTGTAAAGTAAGGCTAACAAACCATGATTGTTGTTGCAGGAGGCCGGAAGGAGGTCCTCAAAGGGCGCGATCAACATTTGGTAGAGCATGTTGAGGCAGGGCGGACCTTGCCACGCCGCTTGCTTCTTACGAGGTCCGTGTGCGCTTGATCTGTTAAATGGCCTTTATTACTTTAAATAAATCTTTGTTACAGAAATTTAAATCAGTAAATAGACTTTATTTCATAATGATGTTTTTTTAAATAATAGTTCATATCATACCTGGTAGATCCTTGCAGACTAGCAACAGAACCGGCGACTGAGCCTCCGACAGAGCCCACGCTGAACAGAGAACTCAAAGAGTAGTTGGACGAGTTCAGTAAGTGATTGCGTGACACCTGCGAACAAAATATACAAAACCTCATCGTTTATAAATACTATAATAATACTCATAAATGGTAACATAAAGATTTACTGATGAGCAATTTATTTAATTAATGCAGTATACCATTCTAGCAAGTCCCGCGTTTGGTCTTTCGTCGGGCTCCCATTGGTCTTCTTCATTCTTGCGTTCAGCAGTCTTCAGCCAGGCAGACCACTCGCTGATGTAGCGCTCCAGTTTGCCCAAGGACCCTTACAAAAAGTATACACAATTAAAATTTAATTTCGTGCTTGCTTTGTAAAAGTTACCTAAATAGCTTGAAATGTTGTCTAAGCATACTCAAATAGTATCTTATGCTTTGCGTTTTTCTTGCATGTAAACTCACCTGCACTGGGCTGCAGGTCATCAGGACTGATATCAGGTAGGCTGTTATCGCTGTCTTCGTTCTGGTCTAAAAGTGACACTTGATGGAATCGAAGAATACCTTGGAATAAAAAAGAAATAATATCAAAGTCTAGACAGAAGAAATACTACACTTTAGTGGTATATTTAAAAAAACAATTACCCTTATGCGGCTGCAGCAGCCACGCGTATAGTTTACCGGCGGCCAGGCTGTAGTATAGCACGGGCGCCTTCTGCTTGTTTACTACCTCCAAGATTTGTTCCACGTTGCTTGGACTCCACAGCTCTAGTCTCTCTTTGTTGGCCTCTTCTGGCATATTTCTGTTAAACAAAAACTCTAGCTTAAGCTTCTAAGTAGAGGAAGAAGACTTCAAACATTTTATATTAAACTTGAATTAAAAAGTTATAAAGTAATTAGGAGCAAGATAGTTTGACAGAAAATTACTTTCCAAAGAAGATAGTGAGGATCTACTGTTTATTTGGTTTGTTAAGTGTCATATGTCATACGTTCCATGTTTTTGTATTGTTACCTTTGTGCCGTGTGCAGTTCGAGGTTGGCCTGGTTGAGCGCGCCGGGCTGCTTGTCCGCCAGCACGTCCAGTGAGCGGCAGCGCCCGCGCTCCGCTACCACCAGCGCCTCGGGGTGACGGCCCAGCTCTGATAATAGTTTCTTTTTATAAAAAAGGGGGGAAAAGCTTCGAGCAGCTAATGACATAAAGTTATTTAATCTGATGCCGATGGACATTCGCAATACCAGAGTAACTGCAGAGGAGTTGTCGTCCTTTAAGAAAGTTGTTCGCTTTTCTTGAAGGTTCCTAAGTCGTAATTTTTTTGAAATACTGCTAAGGACAAGGTAATCGACAACGTGGCAGTGCGATATTTAAAACTATGTTGTCATTATGTATCACTGGTACCATTATAAATACCATTGCGAACTCTAGGCACAACTAACATTCCCGGGAAGTCGGCAACTAGGTGTGGCCCTGAGTTGCCGCACTTAGCGAGAGTACAAGTGGAGTTGTCCCCTAGGACGTGCAAAAGCCCAGTGCAGAGAGTCCCGGTGCGTTCCTCTGGAGATCTCGGGACCCTCAAATTGCGCTGGATGATGGCCACCGAGGGGGTTTTAGTGAGTCAAATCTTACATAACCCTGTCTTGCCCCCAGAAGGCAGGGTATCTTTTGAAGATTTCCCCCCGATACAAAAAAAAAGGCAAAACTAATATGTGTTAAATATCATTTACTGCTTTTCTTGCCTCTTATTTCCTATACATTTCAAATAAAAATAATATGCGGTCTGCAATGTAATTAGATCGAAAACTTTCTGAATGACAACCCTTATGGTGATAGTTTACCGCACTCGATCCTAAGTGGTAAGCGAATTTAATTGTACTAACCGACAAGCACTCGCTGCAGCGCGTGGTGCGTGGAGGTGTAGAGCGGCGCGGTGGTTCTGTCGCGGTGGCGCGAGCCGGCCTCCAAGCCTGCCAGCGCGGCTGCCAGCTGCTCGCGCGCCTCCTCCAGCTCACCTGACGCCCACAGCGCGAAACCCAGACGATGACGAACTTTCGCCTGACAAATTAAAATTCTCCTTCTAACATAACCGTATCGCACTCTGCCAATTGTTTTACAACATATGTACTGATTAAATAAATAGTATGGTAAATATATTTTTAATGGAAACGGAATACAGAAGAACCATGTTTTGTGTATTTTTTTAAGCAGTTTAACTAGGAAGGGAAGTGAATTTATGTAATATTTTACCTCTTCATCGGCATCTGACAATCCTTCCGTAGCCGCTAATGCCTGCCTCAAATATGACACGGCACTGCCACATGCACCCATCGCCAAATGGGATCTGCCTAAATCGGCTAACGCATTCGCACGTCCTCTTGTGTCTCCTGTTCAAAAGATAAAACAAATTAAATCAACATTGCAGAAATCAGAAATATAGAGGACCCCCTAAATTGATCAGCATTCAGATCGCTGATTATGTTATAGCGATGGCAATGTAAGGTTCCTTACCAGCGGCTGTGGCGTGACGCAGACGTGATTCGTGCCATCGCGCGGCTTCTGCATGCGCGCCCAGCGACGCGTGCGCAGTACCCAGACCGCCACAAGCACGAGCCTATAATCACAGATGGTAAGTATTTAAACCTACACATAAGGATTTTATACATAAGAATTACGAAGCATATTAGTTTGTGTCAATAGTCTATTTTTGTCGTTGCTACGTCGTTCGAAAACCACCTTTAAAGACACACTAAAGGTTTTTTATTTGGAATGAAGTTTTACTTATAAAAATAAGCCTTAATTAGGAACAACTGATAGAAGTGAAAGACTAAAGCGGTAATCTTCGATGCGAACCTGTAGATGCGTGAGCCCTAGGCGATGTGCGAGCTCGAGCTCTGCGCGGTGGTGTCGCACGGCTGCCGCGTGCTCGCCGCGTGCCTGCTGCGCCACGCCCAGTGCGTGCCACGCCTCCGCCTCCATTATCTGATTGTTCAGCTCCCTACGTACAAATGCTTTAATGTTTATTTCCTTCGTTTTTACATATCATACTACGGAAATCGACTGTAAGAGCTGCAACTATACGAATCTGTTCAAAAATATCTTTGAATTCTGATCGTATACTGACTTGGCGATATTCTTCTGGTGCTCGAGGCAAGACAGAGCCTGGTCGAGGTTGCCAAGCGCGATGTGCAGTGCGCCCAGCTCACCGTACGCCTGGGCTTTGGCGTCGGGCGCTCCCAGCTCATGCGCCACCACCAGCCGCTTCTCCAGACACACTAGTGCCTGCTGCAGGTTGCCCACTGATCTGAAACGTGTAAAAAAATGAGCACCCATGGTTTTTCTTCCTTAAAATTCAAACGTGCATGATTCGTGGTTATAAAAACGTAGCTTTCTTATGGATTTGTAGCACTTCGTCTACAAAATAAAGGCGACCTGCAACTAAGTACAAAGTAACCTGTCTAGATAAAGTTAAAATTGGACCAACCTGGTCGCTCATAAGATAAATAAGATTGTTGTCTTACTTATGACTGAGGCCCAGTCCACGGTATGCGCGCTCCTGTTCTCTTGCGTTGTCTAGCTTGAGGGCAGCGGCGAGGTGCTGCTCGTGGTACTTGAGGGCCTCGTCGGGGTCGGCCAGCGCGTCGTAGCAGTCTCCCAGCGAGCCCAGCGCGCGCGCCTTGTCTACTTGACACGTCGGACTGTTTACACGCTCCAGGATTGCCAGTTGCTGAACGAATTTGAAATGTTATGAAATAATGGAACTTGTAATATATCTACAGCCGTGAGCAAAAATAAAGGGTAGGTTAAGAAAGTTTCAATATCTCGGAAGACAAAAACGCTAGTTAACTGAAATAAATATTAGTGTTGCCACTAAGTACTAAGTGCTAAAATCTTAATAAAAATATAATTTAATGAAAAATACTGTATTATCCAAGTTTACTTAAGATATCCTTTTTCGTTTAAGTTTATGTTTTTTCATGAAACATAAATAAATTAATGAGTATATATTTTTTTTAAGGATATTTAATTGTCTATCATGCACAATTTATTTCAGTTAGCTAGCGTCTTTTTCTTCCGAGATAGTCAAACTTGCTTAACCGATCCTTTATTCTTGCTCACGTTTGTATTTTAGACTGCTGAATAAAATTAGCAGCTACCTGTTCTAAATATCCGATTGCATCTTCGTAATGACCCATGTTAAGTTTGGCGATGCCCAGGTTGCCGTACGCCTGCGCCTCCAGAGCGCAATCTTGCAGTTCTTGTGCTCGCTCCAATTGCTCCTGTGTTGTTTCAACATTTTGTGAACCAAGCATATAAAGTATTTTACCACAAGTTATGTTAAATACTATTCTATCTGCGACCTTTTATTGAGTACATTTAATGAAATACCAAATACGATTAACATTATTAACACATTTCAATTCTAATTCAAGTGTGTAGTTTGATAGACGATGCATCTACAAAAATTCATTCAATTACTAAGGTAAGGACTTACAAGTCCTTACATAGCCGTATTACAATCAATGTTACTGACCCTATAACACCTTGCAGCGTGCGAGTAGTGCCCTAGCGCCATGTGCACAGCGCCGAGGTGCGAGTGCGCCCGCGCCTCACCCGCCGCATCACCTGCTTCCTGGCGCAGCGTCAGCTCCTGAACATAATCACCATGAATTTCAACTATTAGCACATATATACAAACACTATTCCTATATCTGCTCTTTTCAAAGAAGATTAAGGGGATAGCAATATTGTAATATTGGAGATTCATTGATACTATAGGGTTTATTTAAAATTTAGATACAAAAGCATTGATACGAACGTTACAAAAGTTAAATTGTAATGATGCTGGATGATCGAAATTTACCTGAGTGTGATGCCCGAGGGCCGCGTCCAGTCTTCTCTGCAAGCGTCGCGCGAGACCCAAAGCACCACACGCGGCTGCCTCCAATGATCGGTCACGAGCCTGTAAACACAATTCCATATACTAAGAGCTATACTGTGATTAAATAACGAATATACAATCATTTAACCGGGCCATGTTTAAATTAATCAATGCTTGATCGTCTATTCTTACCTCTCTGGCGAACCTCAACTGTCGTTGATACATCTTCACCGCTTCTTCAACATCTCCCATCTTTATCAGTACATCACCAATATTTCCCAGCGCCCTGAACTTGCCTTGCAGATGTTGTGTCATGTGAGCTATCGCCAAGAAATACTTCTGGCATTCTAATGCCGTTTCCAAATTGCCCAGAGCTAAATGTGCAAGACCAAGGTTGCAGTACGCTCTGCCCATGTTCATTTTATCTTGTAAATCTTTAGCTAGTGATAAATCTTGATCGTAATACCTACGGAAATATGGAGAGTAATTTAGTTTTTTTTTTAAAAGACTCAATTAAATGTAAAAACAAAAGAAATTCAGGCCTATATAATCAAATTCTGTCTAATATTCAATAAGCTACAAAAATCGATAACTTTGTTCAGATAACTACGATATTCTATATTTTAAAACCCATTTATAAAGAATGAAAATATTACTAATAATATGAATTTCAAATATTAAAACTCCAGTATTTACAATAGAGACATTAAGGCGTTTAGCTGCATTTGATTTTAAAGGCCTTAACTGTGTTTTTTTGCTACACCATATTATTTTTTAACATGTTGTAACTACCTCACAGCCTCTCTATAATTGCCCAAACAGTAATGTGCGTATCCCAGGAAGTGGCAGGCCTTAGCCTCGGCAGTGACGTCACCGAGCTCCTGTGACAGCATCAAGTGCTGTTCGTAGTACGGCACGGCTTGTGCGAACTCCCCGCGCGACGACAGACAGTTGCCCAGGTTTAGGAGCGCGCACGCCTCTCCCGCCGCGTCTTTTAGCTCACGAGCTATGCCTGTAATGTTTATTTCATTATTTGCTGTAATTGTTGTTAAAAAAAGTATAGTAAGTACATATAAAAGTTTTTTTGCTATTTTATAATATTTACAATACAGGGAATACTACTAAAGAGCATCGGCCACTCAGGGATTAAGTTATTCTCTGGTAATCTGCAGGTCTTGGGTTCGAACCCCGCCATGTATCAATATGTTTTTCGATTTTCGATTTTCATATATCCGAATTTCTTACGATGAAGAAAAACATCGAAATTTAACCTGTACATATCGGAGAAGAAATTGAAATATATGTGAGAAGTCAACCCGGACTGGGTCAGTGTGGTTGACCCCTAACGTAGGCTCCGAGCTCCTCCGTGAAGACGTCTTGTAAGCTGATAATGACGATGATTATAATGACTACTACTACAGCTTAAATACTGTTTATTAACTTCTTACTTAACAGTTTTTTTACCTAAATGTGCTCGATAATGGAACAGCGCCATATCATGAGCACCGAGCGCCTGGTATGCGACAGCCAGATTGCCATGTGTGGACGCCTCGGAGCTGCGATCATGCACCTCCTTGGATATCGTCAGCTCCTGCTTGTGGTATTTAATGGCCTGCTCATAGAAGCCCGCCGCCGAATACGCGTTGCCAATGTTACCATACGCACGACCCATGCCAGCTTTATCCTTGAAAGAAAATTAAAGTATACAGCTTGCTTACCATGGAGATTCGTTTAAAAGGTTTTTAAAGTTGGTGTAGATTTCTCTCATTAAAACTACACATGGGCTTCTTAAGTAGTAAATTAATGGAAAAAAACAGAAGGAACTAAATTTGTTCGTGATAAAAGCTTATAATGAACTAATGGTTACCTGCAATTGCCTTGCAATAGACAGATGCGCTTGGTGTAGTTTTAAGGCCGCATCATGCTCCCCCAACAGCTGGTAAACGATGCCCAAGTTTGAACAAGCTCGCCCTTCGCCTACCTGCAAATACATACATTAAAAAATATAGTATGAAGCTTCTGAATCTAAGTCCTAAATCCGGTAATATAATACAATAAATAAATAACCATGTTTTTGTAGAAAAATACGAATTCAAACCTTGTCTCTAGCTGCTAACGCAACGTCCAGTTGTCTCTCGTGCCATTTCTTTGCTTGTGCATAATCACCAGCGCATCTGTAAATACAATTATCCGTGTAAGATCAAAAATCGATAAAAAAGATTTTTAATTAAAGCATAAAACGTTCGAGTCCACGTGGAGTGTACGTGACACCACTAACTATTAAAGGGACCCCACAATAACTGACGTGTGTCTGCATCAATTAAAACAATTGAAATGTACCTTGCTGCGTGTCCTAATCCCGCGTACGCTCTAGCCTCAATGGCTCGGTCGCCGAGATTTTGTGCTATTCGTAAAACATTTTCATGATATGCAATCGCCTGGGAAAAGTTACGTCTGTAATGATACGATGATCCAAGGTTTGAATATGCTCTCGCTTCTTCCACCTAAAAGAAAAGAGGTTAATGTATTATAACACTTCAAATGCTATAAGACCTGCGTATTCAAATTGAAAGACGTAGTAATTTCCTTTTATAGCAAGAGCAGTAAATAAATAGCTAGAACAAGGGATAAGATTCCGAGGAATAGACATTTTCTCTAATTGGCTCGATTTGCATAATGTGTATAGATTGGCGAGTTCGATTAAGAGTTACAATTAAATCCCATGCTGAGGCAGATTAGACAAGAGCGGCTGACAACTGCGAGCCTGTAAAAGCTTATTGCGCTTTCTTCTTCAATGACTAGTAAAAGGTTAAACTACAGTCTATTTGGTTGTAATTGCCATTTTTAATGAAAAGTCTGAATCTTAGTCTTAATTAACCTTTAACCTAAACATACGGTTGTCTTTTTTTGCGAGTACCGATTTCAGCAAAAGTATTATAAGTTCTGTGTTTTGTATAAACGAGACGAAATATTTTTAGGTTATTTTTGAACAGGCGGACTTCAAATAAATTTTACGTTAAACGTGAATTTTAGCTGAAGTTGTTATTTTTTATTTTATTGTGTTTTCTATCACTTTAACCCGTTTACTATACAGAAATAGCGACAAATTGCTCGTTTAATTAATCTTCTTAAGTCTTATTAACACGTTAGTACTCACTACATACACAGTTAACTTTTAAAAACCTAACAAAATTTTACCTGATCTCCAAGTCTTCTGGCCAATCTTAAGTGCTGCGTGTGACAGTCAACAGCTGAGTCGAACTCTCCCATTGCTAGGTACACGGCGCCCACATTGCCTATCTCCCGCGCCTCCTGTAACCTGTCTCCCATTTGCTTCACCAGCTGTACGCACTGCTTGTGGCTGGCTAGCGCGTTCGGGTAATCCCCTATCGCAGTGTAAACGTGCCCTAATGACGTTAATGCAGCTGCTGCGGCTTGTGTGTCCTGTAAAGAGTAAGTGACCGTAAATTGATGCCGAAATGTTAATTCAAAAGCATAGCGATGTCTCAGTTATTTCAGAGAGAATGAAAGAGACAACATTATGTTTTACATTAATATTTAGGCAAAATTTATTATGTATTAATTCAGAAGAAACAGAATTATTCTGTCTGTCAATATATATTTTCTTAATATTATAAATTCGAATGTTTCGATGGATGGATGAATGTTAGGTTAAAGGTATCTCCAGAACGACTCAACGGATCTTTATGAAATTTGTAACGAATGTAGAATATAGACTGGAAGAACAGATAAGATGCTAATCAATTTTTTTTAAATTCCGCGTGGATGGAGACGCAGGCGTTAGTTTAAAATAAAGTAACATTATTAATACGTCTACCAGGCACATCTTGAAGTTTCCTTTCCTTTGACCACTTAAAGGTGAATAAGGTTTTATTGACCGTCCGTGAGACCACCGCCCGGCGATCGTCAAAGGACGTTTACGCTGCACTCATCGAAAAAGCCCTTTTTTATTGCTTCGAGAGATAACACTAAGATTTGTGTTCAACATCTTGAATAGGTACACAATTTATTTCCCCTTTTATCAATTTTATACCCTGTCTAAATAGGGGTTCGAGTGATAAAAATGATTCTGTTTTCAGTATCGATTTGTGAGAGATTAGATATTGTAAATGAACGTTAACATATCAAATTAATTTCTTTTCATTTTAATAAGTCTTTGTAGAAACATTTTGATCACCATCAGCTCACTGTACGTCCCCACTGAGGGGCTCGGAGCTTACCCTAAGTTAAGGGTAACTAGGCCTTAGTCAACCACGCTGTCCCAGTCCAGTCCCGGGTTGGTTGACTTCACACACATCTTTGAATTTCTTCGCAAACGTGCAGGTTGCATTACGACGTTTAACTTCACCGCAAGAACGTCGGGTAAATATACATATGAAATTCGAAAATCGAAAAAAACACATTGGTACATGGCGTGATTCGAACCAGGACATGCAGATTAGCCCCTGAGCCACCGACACCAAAATTAAAAAAAAATAGATTTAAAAAATGTATGTGCTCCGATATAAAAATTGTTTCATTAATATGCATTTTTGAATACGTATCTAAGTTTGATATGGAAGAATTAAGAATACAATACATTAATTATCTATTTTAATTCAATTATTAAAATAGCATTTACTAAATTTGTCTATTTTGAAATATAGAAGAAAGTTGAACTGAGCGCATTGTATCTCTTTTACTAAGGAAGTAGTTGACAAAAAAACAACGCCTTAACAGTCATATCGATGTTCCTAAAGATTCCATAATGTTTGGTTTCGTAACGCTAAATGAATAAGTTCTAAAAACAATATTACATTTACATTTTTTTTTTATTTATTAAAAACCTCCTTAGATTAAAGCCTTTATAAAAAAAGGTCTAATTTTTATATCTTTTAATAAAACATTAGGAAATTATGTTCTTTGTTTCTTAATATTGTTTTTGTAATTGAAATATTATTATAGAAAAAAAATATTTTTACTGAATAAATATTACTTTTAATCTGTGGTTCTAATTAATATATTTACAACCACGAATTTTAACTAACTCTTCACTTTTTATAAAATCTCAATTCAATATTGGAAACGGTCGATTTCAAATTACTAACGAACAGTACTGTCGATATTATCATGAACTAAATGCCAGTTAAAAGGGCCAGCACTAAAGTTCACTCGGCCACTACAATCTAGCTAATTAAATATGTGCAACACGATGCGATAACGCCATGATTTACATATACCTACGATCTACTTAAGACGTTTTTCGTCTACCCAACTCATTCTGCCTGTTTCTCACTCTACGGTAATATCGAATATCTATTATAATTGATTATAGAGAAATGGACTAGCCATGACGAGACCTTTACAGTAATATAATCTGTCTCTTTTCAAGAAAGGTATAACCACAAGTATATCTGACAAGGTGTGCGTAAGTCAAACTATTGTGACAGCTCACTGACGTCACCTGTCAATGTCAAAGAAGTGTCATAAGTTTTCTTTTATGTCATTTTCTATTTCTAAGTAGGTTTTACATTTTTTCTTATAGAAATTACCGCGATTTTAGTGCCTCTCACCTGCCAAGATATCTTTGTTTGATTATAAAGATAAATGAAACATGTGTCTATCATTCTGACCTTACGTAAAACGTACTTTTGTCTGTTGTCTTTTGTGTTTACGTAGTGGTCTCTTCGCTTTTTCGGCGGATTCTGGTGGCGACTTGCTCGTTTGCCACTTTATATGATAAAAAATTAAAATAAAACTAGCAAAACTGTTTTTTTTGTATTTATCAAAAGGGTATACGCTTGACAGGTCCTGTTGTTAAAAGTCAAAAGCTTTTATATACGACCCGGTGAAATGCCCTCAGATAAGATAATTAATATTGATGACATTATAAAATGACAACTTACGTGAATAGAAAATAAATTTGGGTAATTTAAGAGAATTTGAAGTCATTAGTTCTTTTGTTTTATCAAATCTTTTTATTTACTTTCTTACTTTTTTGGTCACTATTTAGAAAAGTTACAAAGTATTATATAAAAACTAAATAAGTAAATGTGGATTTTGTAATATAATTTATTTAATATATGATAAGCTAATTTTCGGGTTTTTATAATTTATTATAATATGTCTACTAAAGGTAACTTAATTTAAAAAGAAATAATCTATTTAAAGACACTAATTCTGTATACGTAGGCGTAATCGTCGCCAAAGAAAGTTTTCTTAAATGTCGTTTTGTAATCAGGATGTAATATAAAGATAGAGTTAATGACCAGTATTAGCTGTTTAAAAGCCGTCAGTACGGCGGCGATCATTAATAAACTTCGATAGTTGCGACTGGGTGGTACAAATATATTCAATTTAACGCCAGCGTGGAATTCGCAATACATGAATATCCATTTTTTATGCCTCCGTTTTGCAAGAATGTGTATGCCATTTGAGAATGTTTTAACTCTTTTATTTCTCTTGAACACGCTATTAATTTACAAGGTAAAATAGTATGGACTTTTATAGAAAACTAATTGAACTTAAATGCGAGTTTTTGAGTTGAATTCAGCGGGGAGTGTATTTCTTACACAAATTATTACTAGTCTAACTCGACTTGGAAATATTTTATACTTTAACTTTGGTATTTTGTTTCTCACACTTAAAATAGTCTTGTTTGTGTAATATGTAAACAAGGTAATATTTAAGAATAACTTTTTGAAGACGTAGATATACTCAAACAAGGATATCTGGGCTTGTGAGAGAGGCGCTGCTATCGCGGTTAATTCTGTCAAAAAATATGTAAAACCTATTTAGAAACAGAAAATTAAATAAAATAATAAAACGAAAAGACAGCTACAGTACAACAAAAATCTTGTGACACTTCATTAGCTTGCTACATATCTGTAATCTGTGTGACTACTTTTTTGACATTGACAGGTGACGTTGGTGAGATGTTATTATTTAATTTGACTTATACCCATTCGAATGTTATCTGATCTTGTCGATCTGTACAGTTTTTTTTACATTACTGAGAAATAACGCTAAAGTGCACGTAATTTAAAAAATTATACAATTTTTGAAATTACGTGTCTAATTATAGTCTTCTTTTCCTTCCCACCCTTATCTTACAAGGAAAGGATGAGAAGGGGGAGTGGAGTTGACGGAGAAGGATACACATAGGCAGAGGAAATATTATCTTTCAGTGCGTCTCCTACTCCGTCGATTGACGATAACGCAACTACAATTGAGGATGTCAAGCAGCGGTTACTTCCCTACTTTAGCGATTTCAGGTGGCCTCTCGCTCGTTTGCACCTTGTAACATAAAAAAACATGATATTTCTTGTATAGTATATACTTTTAAAAATATATAGTTACTATATAAGAAATTGTTATTAATTGCCTGAATTTACGTTATGAAAAAGATATTTACCACTTTATACGACCATTTAACATTTACTTAGCGAAAACAATCCATTTACGATGACAAGCGTTACAAACCATAGTACCTGCCACAAATGGAATTATTCTAGGCGTGTACTAATGAAGTCGGGAGTCAGAACTACATGTTAGTGTCGAATTGTTCACGGTATATTATCAGGACATTGCATCGAGATGAACGCAGCTTACGTTTACAAATTCAGAATACAGAATAGTTTATGAAACTGCTTGTACGGAAGGACTCTAGTAGAATGAGAAGTCTGTGGCAATCCGGGAATGAACACAGATTACAATTACAGTCACATATACATATATACATGAAAACAGGTAATTATTATTTTGACGTGACAACGTCTTATAAATTGATGATAGCTGGTGGCATTCAGTAAAAATGTAGCGTTACAGTCGGCTCCTGCTGCGCTAGAGCCGAAAGTAACCGATCATTCACGATCTATGTACTACGTGTCTGAATGCGTATTGCGAGAGCGCGCCATGAGAGAGAGGAGTAGCGCCCAATTTAGTAACAAAATGTGATATTATTAGGCGAGGCGAACAAGAATACTACAGCCACCAGATGCTCCAGCACCACCAGCTCCTCCAGCCGCACCATAACCGCCACGGCAGCAATCATGATGAAATATATAATGTTATTAGCGCAACTAAGTTCTCGCTGTTTGTCAGTAGATGGCTCTAGCAGTAAGAGCTGGTCGATTTTGACATATCCAAAACG
>JAAOEG020000014.1:2562716-2576744 GCA_011763625.2 Papilio bianor | reverse complement strand
TACTAGATGGCGCTGATTACAAAGTTGTTTATAAATTAAACATAGATGGCAGTACTTTCGAGATGCAATCCAATAACGATAGTAAAAACAGATAATCAAATGTAATTAGTGTATGGCAGCTGTAAACGATCCTTGTTAAGCAGTAATGTATGAGATTATTCACGTTTAAGAATTATGGCTCCTATAAAATTTGTAGTCACGTATCTGAATACTAATTCGACGTAGGTTTGCACCCTTATTAATAAAGAGGTGTTAACCTAATCATTATAAACTTGACGAGCTTTTATTTTGATTGTAGCAGTGGCTATTTTTCCCTGTCAACGATAAAATCAGTGTACTTTATGAATGTACAAGACATTCTTATTTTTGGTAGGTTATTATAATCAATTAAATCCAGAATACACCTGGTTATGTTATTTAAGGTTCATTTATTCTTTATTAAGATTTCGTAGTGTGGCGACATTGTGGTCGTTTGTCGTAAAATAGGATCTGTCAACTGTCAGATTGCTTTGAAATTGCACTGGTCTTATTGGAGCCGCTATTTACGCAAGACCAATCAAACAACATACGCTATCACGTTCGCAACACAAGGTAGTGTTGCCGCATGCAAAAAAATAAATTAGGTCTTTTATTGTCCTCGCCGCGATTCGTAGCCAATCGTTTTCGTATAATTAGTTTTCTAAAACATGACCGGAGTCCCCTTCAATATTGGAACGTGACATGTGAGAATTGCATTCACAGATTAAAAAAGAGTTTTTTTATTGTTTAAGAACGTATAGCGGGCAACAATAAAATTCTCGGAGCGCCCATTTTGAAATCGGATTTTTCGATCAATACGAACCGTAACCGAATCGAACGGTGAAAAAAAGAAACAAAACGTAAGAAGTTAAAAAAACGCCAACTGAATTACACATTAGCCACGTCTCCACGCGGTAGTGGCGTAGACATCTTTTTTTTTCGTGTATCTCATTGTCAAAGGCGATGCCTTGGCGTGAGCCACAAAAAACTGTTGGCAGTTCAGACTAGAGTCGTGAACTGGTGGAAATTTGAATGTATTTTAAAAGTACGAGATTTTTTTTTAACTTATAATGCGGATTTCCTTTATGTTATTGAATGAAGTGGATTTATATTTAGTTTAGTTAGAATTTAAAAAATAAATAATTAATAAAATTAAATAAAATTTACCTTCCAAGTGCTTGAGAGTATTTTGACTTTAACCAAGTATTTTGATTTTAACCAATTTTTAAGTACAGCTATTGTGACAGATAGAAGTATAATTTAAATACCTTTCTATGCCCGGTCCATTACATCATCGTAGTTATTCCGCGGGCAATATTTACCGTATTATTCCACTCTAACAATGTCTAAACACAATTATCCAACGCAAACACGCGGCGCCGCGGGCGCGCACATGTTGTGGCCACGGTAACGCAAACAACGCAACCCTAACGTCTCTGGATTTATGTTCCCTACCTATGTAGTTTATCACAGACTTCTTACAAATACTGACTTGACATCGCTTCGAACATCCATTTAATACTAGCTGTCACCCGCGACTCTTTCCGCACGTTCTTTTTTTTAAATAAGATAATAATATAATAATAAGATTTTTTCTAAAATAAACGAAGCCTAAGTTACTCCTTATTACATCAGCTATCTGCCATTAAAAGTACCGTCAAAATCGGTCCAGCCATTTTAGAGATTAGCCGGAACAAACAGACAGACAGATACACAGACAAAAATTGTAAAAAAAATATTTTGGTGTATGTACCGTATATATATTCATATACATGTAATAAAAAAACGGTTATTTCAATATTACAAACAGACACTCCAATGTATTGTACGTGTAGATAGTTGAAACAAAATACAATCGAAAAACATCCCCTTTGTTTGAAGTCGGTTGAGTTATATATTCAAATTAATATATGGTTATTATATTAATTTTACGTTTATAGATGTTTTTACTACAAAAAACCATATATGAACAAAAGATTTTTATCTCATTTATACATACCTTAAGTTTATCTAGGTAACTAGATTCCTTGAGTTTGACTGTACAGTACCTTTGGTCCCGGGACTCTCCAATCGCACTCCAAGATGGCTACCGAGAAGTTATACTGACTCCAGAACTCGTTAAAAAAGCTGACTTCATTCCGCACTGTTGCTCATATTTACGAAATAATTCAACATAAAATTATTTTATTCATATTACGAGTATTTGTCGCTTCTCTACAATTTAACAAATCGTTTTTTGTTTTGCTAAAAATAAAACATGCGATATAACGAAATGTTTTGTTCATTTCCCATGTTTTCGTGTTCAGTAACACAGCTAGTGGTCCAAATTAACATTTATGATGAAGATTAATTTTGATTTATTTATAGTCGGAATATCCGACAACGTCTCATTTGCATGCGTTCGAATCTAACACGTAGAAATGAGGTTTCATCATCTATAACATTTTAATACTGGCCAGCGAGAAATTTACGTATGCCATTACCATTTTCTTTATTATTTTATTACGTTTTATTTTAATAATTACTAATTAGAACGGTGGTCTTTTAATAAATTTGTCTCAAAATGTTTAAATTTATGACCCGGCAAACTTTGTTTTGGTGTAAACATTTTTTCCAGGGCATTTTTAACTTAGGGAACAAACTAACTTATTGTTAGTGTGTAAAGATGTGGTGTATGAGTGAAAGATGCATGGATAGCGTTCCATGATACGATGAGTGATAATTGATCGATTATCGAGCGGGATGAAAAATGATTATATTGCTAAAATAGCATAAAATATCCATTTTTAATGCCAAAAAAATAATTAAAAAATTGGTAAATAGATAAAGAAATGATAAAAATAGATAGTAGCCGACTGTCAAACCTACTGGATATGCATATCATAAAAATCGGTCAAGCCGTTTCGGAGGTATATGGTAACAAACATTGTGACACGGGAATTTTATATGTATGATTTTCCTGTTATAACCTTTTTTGATTCAAAATTATCTTGAATTTTATTATTTTGTGTTATTTCATAAGACAAAAAACAAAAAAAAGAATCATTCCTAATTCAAAATTTAGCAAAAAAGAATACAAACTTATTCTTACTTGCCAGTATCATTTCGCGGGTCTTTTGGCACCCGAAGAAGGGGAGCGTAATATTTACGTTCGATAAAACCCCCTCCGATTGGAATATATGATATAGCAACAAGAAATCACTTCCACTGGCTGCTCTAAGCCCCTGGACGAGGAGATTAGGCCGGGAACTGCAAACCCCGTACAGGGGATAAGAAGCTTACGCGGTTATTGATACCGTTAATTCGTTTATCCAACCTTTTTTTTAGGCATGCATATTCAGGATGTACCGTTTTCCATAATATTAATATAGCAGTGTTCACAAGTTTACGGAATATTAAAGCGCGTTTTTATTTAACTATAAACTTTTTGGATAGTTTGCGATTAAAATGTCAAAGAATAGTTGTTCTGTTCGGAATATATTGATACTAGCTATCACCCGCGACTCCGTTCAAGTGGTATTAAAGTAAAACTTAGTATTCTATGTGTTATTCCAGACTGTGGTTCTATATCTATGCTTTACTCTTTCAGTAAAATATTCCGTTGCGGAATTATCGAATAAATATGTAAATAGCAAAAAACGACGAATCCCTCGGGTACCGTAACTATTTTCGAGATCGAAGGTAGCCTATATGTTCTTACAGACTATCCTCTACATCTATGGCAAATATCACCGAGATCCGTTGAGCGGTTAGGGCTACAAACTCTAACAAACATCCATCCATCTAAGCTTTCGCATTATAATATTATTAAGACATACATATAAGCATATTTTCTTAAACAAAGTATAAAGTATTCTCTCTCTTCATAACCTATGTTTGGTTGAAACGCTTAAAAGACCATTTTCTTTTTAATATGTTTTAAAAAAAATTTAACAGTGATTATAGATATTCTGTGTAGGTGGAAGGGAGGGTTAATCTGCGCGAGGCAGCCGGGCCCTCGAGTGCGTGCCGTGATAACGCTTATCAATCAGACGCACGCGCCGCGCCGCGCCTGGGGTTGAAATGTATTACGCTATTTATTATTTCTAGCTTTCTGCTCCTTTATAATATTTACACAAAAAAGTTCCCATAATATTTTATAATCTAGTCCAAATAGTATAAGCATAAAATGTCTTTTTAATGTGAGATGAAATTCGATATTATGTCGTCGAGTGTTTAACCTACTCTACCTATTGTTTATTATTATTATTTTGTTAACACACTAGCAGCTAATTGATGCGTGTGTCGAGTAGTTTGAAGATATCTTGTTTATCTAGTCTATTTTTAAAAGAGTTTATTGATGGAGCTATCACTACATTCTCAGGGAGCTTATTCCATGCGGAGACCACTCTATTTGTCAAGAAATATTTCATAGGGTTTCTTTTGGCTGATGTGTCACAAAGTCTCAAACGATGACCACGTAAGCGTTCATTGTCATTCGGTCTATGGTTTCGATTCAATTTGTATTAGTTAAATTTTTACAAAAAGAAAAATACACTAAAAAGTTACGAAATTTTTCACATTAATAAGTGTCCGATTTGTGTTCATTTTTTAAATAATGAAATGAATTTAAATCTTTACTTTTTGTAGTCAGTTAAAAATATATTTCACACATATTTTTAAATAGAATTCATTGTAAAATTTTAACAGTAAGTAACCCCGGTATAAAAAGAGCCCTTAGGCACCCAACTACAGTCAAGCTGCGGGCTGTTTGTCCAACAACCGAACTGGGCCTATGATATGTTTTTGTTTAGAACGGGCTCGCTCTGACGCGCAATGCTGCTGATGTCAGCAGGGAGAGGGCTAAATAAGATAGGATTTCGACTGTTAAAATATTTTATTTTACAACCGTTTCACTGCCGACATTTGTAGATAAACATATTTAACAGTTATAGACGCCAGCAACAACATAGGTTGCGCGAATAGGCACGCCTAGTAAAATACCACTACCACACAGAAGACAAGCATCAGGTGAATATCCGCGTTTGGAATCCCATGAACAGTCTGATGAATGTGCATGCCGGAGGATAAATTTTAGTCCTCTTTCTCTTCCCACCATTTTCTTACAAGAAAAGAATTGGAAGGGGTAGAGGATTTGATGGAAGATGGGACGCATATAAAAGGAAAAAAATCTAATTCTGTGCTACTTCGCCTCCGATGATTAAAGATAGGCTACGAATTTACATTTGCGGATGACTATGGTCAGCAGTCGCTTCACTGTTTCGGTCAATTCAGGTGGCCGTTTGCTTGTTTGCCAACTTATAATTTAAAAAAAAGAATACGTTACTTG
The DNA here is from genome assembly GCA_011763625.2 of Papilio bianor. Classification (NCBI taxonomy): domain Eukaryota; kingdom Metazoa; phylum Arthropoda; class Insecta; order Lepidoptera; family Papilionidae; genus Papilio; species Papilio bianor. The sequence goes on along the minus strand of JAAOEG020000014.1, from coordinate 2,571,397 downwards.
ATTTTTTAAAGATGGACACTTTCCATCACTTATGATTTAATGGTTTTGTATAATACATTACTTTTCTTAATGGAAAAACACGCTGACAATTTGCGATATTTCTGTTGTATAAAGCGTGCTCGGGGTTTTCAAGAGCGTGCGGATAAGTCTAAAAATAGCACGATTCTATTTTTGTAATTTCTGGCTCGAGTAGTTTTCAATTTGCAAAAAAATATCAAAGTCCGGTTCATTAGTTTTAGAGCTGATCCGTTATAAGTAAACATTTTTTATTTAGAAAAGTATTGGTTTTGTTGGCATCTTAATTTCACTTTGTTTTTATGTACTAGCTGTCACACGCGACTCCGTCCGCGCGTTCTTTTTCTAAAATAAACGATTTTTTCTAAAATAAATGTAGCATAAGTTAAGTTACACCTTATTACATCAGTTACATGTCAATAAAAGTCCCGTCAAAATCGGTCCAGCCATTTCAAAGATTGCCCGGAACAAACAGACAGACAGACAAATGTTGTAAAAATGTTATTTTGGTGTATGTACCGTATATACATCCATATACATGTAGTAAAAACGGTTATTTCAATATTACAAACAGACACTCCAATTTTATTTTATGTATAGATCAATCTACTTAAAGCTGTCTTAAGAGACAAGTAAGTTTAAGTTACCTTCATAAAAGTTCTTAAAGTTAAAGTTCACTCTTGTGCTAAATAACTTTACATAAATAAACAAAATTAACAAAACATCAAAAAATCGAATTAAGTAATCGTGGTTTTTTGTTAAGAATCATGTTTTTCCTTAGACTATGTTTTTGTTTCTTAAACATAATTCTAACTTAAGCAAGTTTAAACAAAAAAGAAACACTGTTTTATTCTTAAAAACAAATCTCCGGCAAATACCGGTCCGTTAGTCCAAGAGTGTAACTTTAAATTGTTCCAGAGACCAAACAAAACTATTCTAGAGTTTTGCTTCAAATATTCACAAACTGGCGACAAACATGACTGTCGACTGAACATAAAAAAACATAAAACATCAAATTACAGACGTAAACAAAAACCTAGCGACCACGCTGTTGACGTAAATCAAAGAACTTTGAACTTTACTCCGTTTCAATAAGGTCGACAATTATTTGTTTATATAGCTATATACAGTCACGTAGAGAGAACACGAACGGCGTGGAATGGAGGAGAGTGATAGAATCCCATTTCGCCCTCCTCCCCTGCGCCCGGGGGGTTGCTGGGGGTCGTTATTCGCGATTCTGCATCCGACGCGGACCGATCGAGTTAATAAGATTGGCAGGGACGTTCTGTTTTGAATTCCCTTGAATAATAATTCTTCTTTTTCCTAAAATATCATCTTCTTTAATGTCACCTACATTAGCTTATAATTGAAGGAAGTAATAAAAGAATGTGATTAGTTTGCAAACTATCTGAAAATCTGAAACTAGTTGAAATAATTAACTTACTAATATTATAAATGCGACAGTTTAGATGGATGGATGGATGTTAGAACGTATAAGAGAACTGCTTAACTTATCTAGATTAAATTTAGCATAGATAGAACATAGTCTATAAAAACACAGGCTACTCCTACTGAAAAACTGAATAGATTTTTTAATTACAAACGGGTGGAGTCTCAGGAAAAGCTAGCGTGAATACGACCAAATTCCTTAAGCAGAAATAACAATGATGTATTATCAACTAAGAAAGATTTCTATTAACATATTTAGATCAACGGTAGTTAGTCATAAATAAACTATATCTATACATATAATAAAATTGGAGTGTCTGTTTGTAATGTTGAAATAACCGTTTTTACATGTACGAGTATATTAATATACACCAAAATATATTTTTTTACAATTTTTGTCTTTCAGTCTGTCTGTTTGTTCCGGCTAATATCTGAAATGGCTGGACTGATTATGACGGGACTTTTATTGGCAGGTAGCTGATGTTATAAGGAGTAACTTAGGCTATGTTTATTTTAGAAAATATCATTTATGTTAAAAAGAACGAGCGGATGGAGTCGCGGGCGACAGCTAGTTTAGAATAATACTCATCTCATCTCACAAACCATGATATCTCATTTTAATAGCTTCAGGCGATCATTTACTTTTACGAACACACCAAGGGTATGTGCCAGTTTTGCTATTGATTTCTCGTAAACTAATAGTGAGCTACTAGCCTTTGAAATTATATATTTACTGTTTGATAAACGGTTGTTATCTAATGAACTTCTTTTGTCATTTGTTTTGAATGAAAAGAATAAGAAACTTTTAATTGATCATTTGTTGCGATCGTGTTTTGTTTATTCTGTTCGTATTTTCTTTTAGGTTAAAATGTCAATGGTAGTTTTAAGTAGGAGGTTAAGTCACGACTAGGAGTACGGCTTACACACCTAAATATTACAATCTTACTGATATAATTGCGAAATTTCAGATGAATGGAAGTTAGAGTTTTGTTGCTTAAAAATTGTTGTTGATAAAAATTGGCATAGATTATGAAGATAGTTACGGTTCCCGTGGAATATAATGACATTGTTTTTTCATGTTTACTCGATAATTCTGCTACGATTCGACATGTCTTATTGAAATTTGACACAGATATAAAACAAAGTCTAGATTAACACATAGGATACGGTTTATCCCCGAAAAATATCAGATTCTCGAGGGATATGTATTTTATTATAAATGCGATTGTTTGGATGGGAACTTATTTGTTAGAAGATATTTAAAGAAAGACTCAACGGATCTCCCCGAAAATTAGCATAGATGTAGACCATAGTCCGGAAGAACTATTTTTTTAATTCTGCGCGAACAAAGTCGCGGGCGACAGCTAGTTTCAAATAAATCAGTATTCAAAGGGTCAATTATGTAGTTAATATTTTAAAAGGACGTTAATAACTCAAATTCTTAGTAGTTTACCAATGAATTGCTATTGTTATAGCGCGTCGGTTCTTCATAAGTCCATGGATATTAAATTAGCAGAATCGAAGACCAGAACTGATCTGGAATCCCCAGTGATTGAGTAAGAGCGCCAGCTCTGCCCCATGGCTGACCATTAATTTTTATTTATCGTCAAAACGATCGATAGGTAGCCGCGCTCGTAAACTGGACGCAGTAAATGTTTATGCTTGGATCTTTATGATGTTTTAATGTAGCGCTTTTGAAAGCTCTCCAAGCTGGAGTTTCTATTTTATATGTGGCCGTGGAATAGAATTATAGGCAGTAAAATATGTCGAGATGAACCGTTTCCATTCTTAACCGCTCTACCTTCGGTACCTTCGTAATTAAACGAATGCTTATTTTATGGAAAAAATATAATGAATGAGTATTTGCATTTTATCGTATTCTCATTTTTTTTATTTAGAGAAAAATCGAGTTACTTATAACTATTATTTAATAATAAATCGACAACAAGTTGAAAGATAGTTTATTTTGCTACTAAGTTTGCTGATAGGATACGTTATCCAATTCTTCTGTCGTAAAATATCTTCTACACGACTCCTTACGCGAGGAATTAAAAAAAATAGGTAGATATACGATCTTTTCGATTACCTTGCGTTTATCAATCCATGTAAGCATTCGAATTTATAATATTAATTAGATATAGTCTTTATTTTTCCAAATATAGAAGAGATAATATATGTTTTAAAAAAAAATTACGGCAATAAAAACCAAGAACCAAACAGAAAGAATAAGATCAGCATCAGCTCACTATACGTCCCCGCTAAAGGGCTCGGAGCCTACCTTAAGTTAGGGGTAACTTGGCCTTAGTCAACGCTGGCACAATGCGGGTTGACTTCACACATAGCTTAGAATTTCTTTACAAAGATATCCAGGTTGTGTCACGATGTTTTTCTTCACCTTAGAAACTAATGAAAATAACGTAAAACACTTTGATACATGGAAGGATTCGAACCCAGGACCTGCAGAATACAAGTCAAGTGCTTAATCCCTAAACCACCGACACTGTAAGATTTGAGATTAAGTTACTTATACATAAATAATGTTTTGTCTATCTACAGATACACTATACGGCAGCATTTAAAACTATGTTTCTTGCCATAGTAGACTTTAGATAAATTATAGTAATTTAAAATGATATCTGCTGATGTTTCCGTTTATATTAAGATAAATCTTGCAAATAAGTTCCAAGAAATCCTAACGGAAGTATCAGGTGTAAACCGCACAGATCACGTATGGAATACAAAAAATCATAATCGGTCAGAAGCGTACCCTGAAGGCAAATTATCGATAATCGACAGACTAACCAAATAGCCGGTGTCGATGCAAGTTATCGACTTTAATCGTCATAATCACTAGTGAGGGCACTGTTACCGATCGCTATTACGGGACGTGCGTTGCGTTTCGATATAAAACCATAACTCCGGACCTCTGAACACGTGTTTTTTACTTCCTCTAATAGTAATGTTGTATGGTACAAAACAGCTCATACTAATTTGGTCATCTTCAAACTTTTTTGTTACACGCTTATTACCGAAATTATAATTTATTAGCCGTAATTGTCGGCGACGTATCGAAGGTTAAATTCGGCTTTTAGCGTAATTTGGACGGTTTGACTTTGGGACGGGTTTATTAATAATTGTTAGTTTGTCAAAACGTTAAGGTTCTTTGCTGGCGTTATTATTTCTGTATATAATTCTCATAAGATACTTGCGGACACGATGCAACGAACACTTAAAAAAATATGAACACTTAAAATCTGTTATTCAGTAAAAAAAAAACGTGTTTAAAAACAAATAAAAACGTGTAAACAATTAAAATATTGTTACTGGCTTTATACGACAACGTCACTTCGAAAAAAAAAGCGAATGCCTTCCATTTTCAAATGATTTTTAAATTTAATGCGCGGGCATTGTGCGCGTGTAACTGGCGTGAAATTGACGTGTTGGCAATGGGTACTGGGCAGTGGGCAGAGGGCAGTGTTTGCCCAGCGCTGGGCGCTCCGCGTGGACTATCGACATTCGATGCTTCGAAAGTTCATTTAACTACAATAATTCTTACATTTACGAACAAATAGCATTCGCATTATTATGAAAAAATTCAGTAACAGGAACATAATATTCAAGCTTGTCATGCAACGGGTTGGACAGAGATAACGGATAAAAAATAATTCCTATACCAAACTTAGTTTATATTAAAATCTTAGATTTAGCTGCAAACCGAAGTTTGAATTGACAGGGAAAGGAAATATTATTTCCTTATCTACCCTAACAGGCACCCCACGAAGGACGGGGACCCTCCCTCAATACCTACGAAGCCTTAAAGATAACACTTTTCTAACTTACGACCAAGTTAAAAAAGGGGAATTGAAAGTCGAGTATATTTGATGGATTTTTAGTTATGTACCTCTTTTGCAAACTCCGATAGTTACGTAAACGCGAACGTTATGAGCGTCGGTGACTCACAGGTTAAGCTCTTGACTTGTAATCCTCAGGTCCTAAATTTGAAGCACGCCATGTACAATGTGATTTGTGATTTTACTAATTTCATATGTACATTTATCCGACGTTCTTACGGTGAAGGAAAACATCGTAATACAACCTACATATATCGGAGAAGTAATTGAAAAATGGATCTGTAATCAACCTGCACTGAGCTAGCGTGATTGCCTAAGGACTAGTCACCCCTAATAGTCGGCTCAGTGGGGACGTAAGCTGATGATGATTAGGTACGTAAAAATTAGTTTGTTTCAAACGCAAACATTAAAAGACAAAACTATTGCATTAAAATTCTTTCCCATTTTACTTTTAAATCAACTCTGATAACAATTAAATATGAAATAAAAAAAAAACATTGAACATTCAAATTCAAAAATTGTTTGATATGATTATTTTGGAGTCGACTTTTTTCATTTATAATCGTCACTTCTTTTTTTATCAGCTTACACGTTACATAGTAACAAATTGATAGTAAAATTTGTAAATTATATATATTAGCTGTCGCCCGCAACTCCGTCTGCGCGGAATTAAAATAAAACTTAGTATCATACATATGTGCTATTCCAGACTATATCTGTGCTAAAATTCAGTAAGAAATGTTAAACCGTTGCAGCAATATCGAGTAAATTTGTAAATCATAAAAAGCTACCCATCCCTCGGGAACCGTAACTAGTTCCGGGATCAAAAGTAGCCTATGTGTTCTTCCAGATCTATCCTCTACATCTATGCCGAATTTCATCGAGTTCCGTTCAGCCGTTTAGGCTACAAACTCTAACAAACATCCAACCATATAAACTTTGGCATTTATAATATTATTAAGATTAAGATTTACCGATATACGAGTTTTAAACTAAATTCTTATCCTTTTATTATATACCAATTACCATTAGGTAAATCAATTTTTATGAATTTTACAATGCTGTCTTTGCCTTGGAAAACGTTTTTAATTTATACCGATATTCCTCCTATGAGTACACAAAAAAAACACATTAATCTTGTAAACCGGCATCGTAAGGCCGGCGGTCGCAAAGGAATAACACCACAGGAGAGGTCCGTGTAATTGGACATTTCTGTCCGGGGAACTATAGAATTATTTATTGGTACCACATTAATTATCATTCGTGTAATGAGCGTACGTTGTTTGAATGTGTATGGCCTTTATCATGTCTGATTGCTAATAGGAAAATGATTGGATAATTATGCGAAATTAATGACCTTTTATATGACGACAGAATGATCGAGTTGACACTTTTTATGTCAAAAAAAGTTCACCTGTAGTTAATTTATATGATTAAGTAATGCTTAAAGGACTGTGCCTGTAATTTGAGTAGACCATTAACAAATGAACGTGTTAGTAACATTTTTAACAGTGCTAGCCAGCATCTGTTGCACGAATTGGCCGTCCCTCCCTGTGCAATACCACGACCACACAGAAGACAGGCGTGAAGTGGAAGCTGTTCCGCGTTTCGTCTGATGAGTGTGGTGCCGGAGGCCTAATTTTAGTCTTATTTCCCTTCCCAGCCTTATCTTACAAGGAAAGGATGGGAAGGGGAAGTGGACTTGACGGAGGAGGATACGCATAGGAAGAGGAAATATTCTCTTTCTGTGCGTCTCCTCCGTCGATTAAAGTAAAGCATCTGTAATTGCGGGTGTCTATGGGCCGCGGTCAATTCGCTATTTAAGCGATTTTAGTGGCCGCTTGTTCGTTTGCCACCTTATAATGTTAAAAAAAATGAGCATTCCGGAGGCCTAAGTCCTAGTCCTCTTTTCCTTCCCATCCTTTTCTAATAAGAAAAGCATATGATAGGAAGATAGGATGTAGATTTGACGGAGGAAGGGATGCTTTGGAAGTGGAATTATTATCTGCAATTACAGATGTCTATGGGCAGCTGTCGCTACACTATTTCGGCGAATTCAGGTGCCCCTGACTTTGCTCCTTGCGGGTTCGCCACTTTATAATATAAAAAATGGGTCTGGCTTTTTATTGTGAAGATTCAGTAGGTATGGGGAATGTCTTATGTGTGTTTTGAACAATGAGCGTCTAAATTAAATTGATGGTAAATTTATTAATGTAAAATTTCGTATTTTCGTATCGTGTTTCCTTAAGTTCATTGACTCTATTGAGTCGTTAAACAGTGAGTATCGAATACTTCTTAGAATCGTCATAACTCGCACGGGCATAAATGATATGCGATACTCAATCCAACGCTTGTTCACTCAGAATGACCACCATTCATACAAAACATATGCCAACAAACCGACCGTGGCATTTCGCAAGTTAACCTTAACACTTTAATAGCCTGAATCGGGGAATCGAAGCCGAGACGCCTCATTACACAGCTTCCTTACTTACAAATAAAACGCAAAAACAAACCTTGACCGTATTTATTTAAGAATCAATTTTCCTACAAACATCTTGTAAAGGCTTAATTGAGTCACATATTACATAAACATCATATGTAATTGATGTTAAATAATTGAAAATAGACTTAATTGTAGAACGACAAGGTTAATAATGCAATACACGCCTAATTCCACAATATAACTGCAGTATTGTGAAGTTAATTTCTAGTGAATCGATCGATTATAAAACGTGTCAACAACACTTTGTTTACAAAGTTTGTAGACTCCTGGCATAAAACGTGAATTGAAATCATTGGGTATCTTTTAGGGCAGTCGATAAGTCTATTATATCTATAGCAGCTTTGTTTCGATATAAGTAGCTCAGAGTCCCAATCTGGTAATAATAAGGAAGTAACAGCCCGAGGTTCCTGAATGAGTCCTCGCGCTTAGTTACTCTTAAAACAAGGTTTAGGCTAAGCGCCATGCGCTCGGCCTCAAACTCGGTGAAGCTGTAAATGCCTCTTCAAGGCAAGTGACAAGTCAATTATAAAACAGTAGCTTCAGAAAACTTTGAAGAGTTCTTGAAGTAATGTTAAGTTAAGCTGTTCTTTTGATAGGAGTAAATAATGTGTGTACCTTTTTTTTTCTTGATCAAATCGTGTATATTGTATTCCTTATTTTATTGTTTGTACGAGTATTGTGTACGTAAAAATATAGGTATATGTTATCGCGATAACATCTCACATTAAATGAGTTTTCTTTGGACGTTATGGTTGAAATATATTCCAATTGTGATCGAAATACGCCTCGAAATGCGTCAATTGTTCGCCGGCTTCCGATTCGGACCTCCTCCGGTTTATTGTTTTCGAACCTTTTATGAG
>JAAOEG020000014.1:2190161-2213665 GCA_011763625.2 Papilio bianor | reverse complement strand
CCGTTGCGTGGTTTTAAAGATTTAAGCATACATAGGGATATAGGGACAGAGAAAGCGACTTTGTTTTATACTATGTATTGATAAGTGTAATGTTTAGTTGTATTGTAATGTTTATTGTAACAGATCTCGATAAAACTTGGCACAGATATAAAACATAGTCTGAAAAACCACAAAGGCTATATATAAATTTTTTTTTTATTTCCGCGCAGACGAAGTCTTAGGCAAAAGCAAGCTATCCTTATTTTTGAAAAACATATTTCTTTTGTCAGATTTTATAGTTTAAGAAATAAGGAGTAGTTATTTATAAAGCGTAATACGCTACGACAAAACTGTTCGAGCAAAGTATGAAAGTTCCGCTTTAATACACCGGAACGAAATCGCGCTACACTGAACGTACTGACACAAATATAATATAAAATATATTTATTGCAGAAGAGACACAGATATATAATAATAGTAATAACAATAAGCATTCATTCGGAAAAAAAAACGTAGTTATTCGTCAAATTTTTAGGCTTATATGTCTTATTGATGAATTTCTAAACGTAATTTAAGAAGTTCAACTCTAAGAAAATCCAATCAAAGTTAAAATATGACTCTCGTATTAATTTTACGTAACGATTACGTAACTTTGATTTGGAACCTGAATTTTGTTATTTATGTATCAGAAAATAACTTTTAAAGATTAATAAGTTGATTACAATTCATCGATTTGAATTCATATTGAAATTGTGGCGTCAGCCTAATAATACATTACCCTAAGTTAGGATGCAATATGTATAGTCGAAAACCGTTATACAGCATGCGTCGAAATTAGTCGAAAACCATTATATCCATACGGGCTAACTAATGAGAATAATCAGGCGATGTAAAGCAAGCATCATGCGGGGACTTAGGTGCTGAGTAAAATGTGCGGTAAGGAAAAGTGAGGACTATCGCCCAACGCATGCGGAACCTCTCGACAAATTAAAATGGTTTTCATATGCGAGCGCTATAACATCCGTGGACAGGATATCTATCCCACCACGCTTGGTGGGGTAAATTAGTATTGGGACTGCGCCCTTAGGGGTAAATTATTCATGTTTTCGTAGAAGAAAGTCGGTGACTTAGGGTGCAATTGACTTGTAATCTGCAGGTCCTGGGTTCGAATCTCGCCTTGTGCGATGTGGTTTTCTATTTAAGAATTTCATATGTACATTTTTCCGATGATCTTTCGGTGAAGAAAAACCTGTGTGATAAAACCTGCACATATCGGAAAAGAATTCCTAAAATGTGTATTTTTTAATTATTCCGACATGAATTTAATACCGAATTTTAGATTCTACGTACAAAATGTTTTAATTAATTTTCCATCCGAAGAATATTGGAGTTTGAAAAAAACAAATTTAATAAAATTAAAAATAGTTTTAGTAAGAGTAACTTCTGTTCTATTTTATGAGAGTTTAAAGATATAAGAATGGGGAGATTCTTAAATTTTGTACACAGAGACGTACTGTCTAGACGAGTGGGCTTCACTATGTTTACGCAGGATGTTAACCTTTCAAAGACATGTTGGGAAACTAAAGTATTATTTTAAGTTACCTATTATTTTTCAAACTACTAAAATAACTATACATTTTTCGTGTTTTTTGTCTTCTAATCCGAACTTTAAGAAATTAATTGAATAATTTAATAAAAAAAAAATAATTTTAATGAGATATATTAAATGACTAGCTGTCGCTCGCGACTCCGTCGGCACATTATTTTTCTAAAATAAACGTAGCCTAAGTTAGTCCTTTTTACATCAGCTACCTGCCAATAAAAGTCCCGTCAAAATCGGTCCAGCCATTTCAAAGATTAGCCGGAACAAACAGACAGACAAACAAAAATTGTAAAAATTGTTTTTTGGCGTATGAACCGTTTATATTGAATATGAATACTAGCTGTCGCCCGCGACTTCGTCCGCTGTTCTTTTTCTGAAATAAAATATTTTTTCTAAAATAAACGTAGACAGACAGACAAATATTGTAAAAAATGATAATTTGGTGTAAAAAATGGTTATTTGAATATTACGGTCACTCCAATTTTATTATATGTATAGATTAAATCAATTAAAAAAATTGGTCTGTCCGTGAGTTATTGGAAAAAATCATCTATATTATAGTAATATAACGAGGAAAGAATTGATTGTTTGTATTGAATAGGCTCACAAACTGGTCCGATTTGAAAAATTCTTTCACCGTTGAGAAACTATACTATCCGGGGTGAGGTTATATATTTTTTTAACTCTGCGCCAACGAAGTCGCAAGCGAAAGCTAGTTAATTTATAAAATGACAATAATATTCGTCTTGACCCACAGTCAGTAAATGATTTAAGTATTACTTTTATGTATATTTCTATTATTATACATATACATTAAATGACATGATAGGCTACGAATTAATGTATCTGACGACGGCAGCATGAAACTCGGTTATATTATTAAAAAAACTTGTTACTAACTATGTTATCGTTTGCGGTTTATGACATAAAAATTAAAGCTCTAATTCATTTTCCGTGTAATCAGCGGAGATCGAGTATCACATTAACCTAACTGGATTTATTCACATCACGAAATGAAAATCTCTCGCGTTTTCATAACTTTCAAATCTCGTTTAACTTCAATTAGAGAATGATGCTTCTTCTTTGGCTACAGAACAGTTACGACTTTAATTTCTTTTACAATTTCTACAGGGACTATCTTTTTTATATATTACAAAGTGGCAAACGAGCAAGGGGCCATCTGAAATCGCTGAAATAACGAAGTGACCGCTGTCCATAGACATCCGCAATAGCTAATGCGTTGCCTTCCTCTAATCGACAAAGGAGGAGATGCACTGAAAGGGAACTTGCCTTTTCCTCTGTGTATCCTCCTCCGTCACTTCCCATTCCCATACTTTCCTTGTAAGATAAGCGTGGGAAGGTAAATAAGACTAAAACTAGGCCTCTGGCACCACACTCATCAGACGAAACGCGGAATTGCTTTCGCTTCACGCCTGTCTACTGTGTGGTCGTATTATTACTCCGGGTGAACCAACCCATTCGTGCGTAGATGTTAAAGCTGGCTGTTAAAACTGTTATCTCTAAAATAGTTTTTAATGCATAAGTATTGAAAATTGAAATCTTGCCTTAATAATGTAAATACAACGCACCCACAAATCTTACTAACGCATAGATGTATGGATGTTTGTTAGAACGTATCTTCAAAAAGGTTTAACAGATCTAGCTAAAACTTGGCACAGAAATAGAACATAGTCTGGAAGAATACATAGGTACTTTATATGTTCTTCCAGACTTAATTTAGTTATTTTTAATTCCGCGCAGACGGAGTTGAGCGACAGCTATTCAGTAACAAATTAAAAGATTGTTGACGCACTGTAAAGCTTTATTGGACAGGGGAGAGAATGTACAGATATATTTCGCTTTCCTATATATCTTCTCTGACAAGTCCACTGTTCAAGTGTCTATTACAATTTATGCCGACATGTCGAAACGTTGAGGCGCTTCTAAAAATCTGGAGCGTTTTGATATTCAAAGGGATGCTTTTGTTAGACTCTTTGAAGTCGATAAACATCACTTGACCTAGTCACTTTATAATTCATATTAAAAGAACTGGCAGATACAATCAATTTAAGATTTTAATGTTCTTAAAAAAATTACGTTAAGACTGGTAACTCAGAATTTTAAGTTAATATTTGATAGATCTGAGAAATGAAAAATAGTGCTTTGTACTACGGGATAGTCTTTTTGGCCAAGTTTAAAACAAATTTATTATCACCCACGTATGTATATAATTGTAATGACTTAGAGCGTCGGTGGCTCAGGGGCTAAGCACTTGACTTGTAATCTGCAGGTCCTGGTTCAAATTCCGCCATGTACCAATGTGTTTTTCGATTTTCGAATTTCATACGTACATTTACCCGACGTTCTTACAGTGAAGGAAAAGATCGTGGTGCAACCTGCACATATCTGCGAATAAATTCAAAGATGTGTGTGAAGTCAACGAACCCGCATAGGGCCAGCGTGGTTGACTATGGTCTAGTCACCCCTATCTAGGGGTAGGCTCCGACCCCCTCAGTGGAGACGTATAGGTAGCTGATGATGATGACATAATTGTAAGTTCTGTTAAGTTAAGTTGTATATCACACAACTTTCAAGATCGTTAAATTTTGTGCAAATTTCTTTGATTGTTTTCACGTGTAATGATTTATTTATGTGTATTTAAGTTCTTTTGTAGAGCCTAAGCGACTGATTTGGACGAGTGAGTTATTCCATTGCAATATGATATCCGGTGCGTAGAGCATCGGTGTCTCAGGGGCTAAGCACTTGACTTGCAATCTGCAGGTCCAGGTTCGAATCCCGCCATGTACTAATGTGTTTTTTGATTTTCGAATAGCATATGTACATTTACCCGACGTTCTTACGGTGAAGGAAAACATCGTGATGCAACCTGCACATATCGGAGAAGAAATTCAAAGATGTGTGTGAAGTCAACCAACACGAATTGGGCCAGCGTGGTTGACGAAGGCCTAGTCACCCCTAACTTAGGGTAGGCTCCGAGGCCCTCGGTGGGGACGTTTAGTGAGCTGATGATGATGATGATGATGAATATGATATCCATACACGACGACATATTCAGAGACGGAGGATTAGACCGGTTCTCACACCAGCACCGGCTTACCGTGTAGCCTAGGACCCTAAAATATATATTATATTCGAAACGAATTCTTCTCCGGAGTGGTATAGTGTATTAAATGACAAAAATGTGTCAACGTATGAAGTTAATTCCAAATTAATGAAAAACGTCTGCGAATCTCACTCACATATATTTTTACATCGTTAAATCAATATTTCAATTGTATCAAGTGTATTCTTAAATTCTTTCTTCTTCTTAGACGTTCGAAGCAGTAGTGGTTTTTCTACTCTTTAATCATGTACAAGGTGCTTTACACCTGGCATGACGCAGACCTTTCTCTTAGCCGCAATGTAAGCGACGCATTTACAAGGTGTTTTAGATCTGGTTTCGCAGTCAACGTGTTAAGTCAAATATAGTTAATCCCTTTAGGTACCTTTGACGAGTGAGACTCGTCAACGAGCTGTTTGACCAATGTAACAGATGACGAGCATGACATTGACATTGGAGTAAAACATTACAGTCAAATTAAATACGTGATGAATGCGATAATTTAGATGGATGGATGGATGGATGTTTGTTAGAATTTGTCGCCTAAACTACTGAACGGATCTCGATGAAATTTGGCATAGATGTAGAGGATAGTCTGGAATTATATTATACATAGGCAACTCTTGATCCTGGAAATAATAACGGTTCTTGAGGGATATGTAGTTGTTACTTAGTCGATAATTCCGCAACAGTTCAACATATCTTGCTGGAATTTTGCAGAGATACATATAAAATATAGTCTAGAATAACAAATAGGATACTAAGTTTTACTTAAGTCACAGGCGATTGCTAGTTTATAATAAAATTGAACTTCTTACCTAAAAAGTAGTAAAAATACTGCTATTGAGTATATTCAATTAGAGGTCAGGTGCAATTTATAATCTCTTGAATAATTGATGAGCAAGCTTCGGCGGACAGACGTTTGTGAAATGCTTCATTAAAATACAGAATAAATTAAACCAAAGTAATCCTGTACATTTCAAAGTAGACGACTATAACCGGGACATTAAATAATATTATTGAAATTATAATACAGCTTATATTTGTACGTAATTAAAATATTGATCAATACTATTATAATATTATAACGAGGAAAGATTTGATGAAAAGAAAAAAAAATTACAGTTGGGAAGATTCACTATCTCCGGATGCTATAGGCTATACTTTTTATATCGTTTTTTTATATTTATATATTACAAGGCCCCAAACGAGCAAGCCGCCAACTTCTTTTCTTCTTCTTCATCTTTCTTCGCTGAAATAGCGAAGTGACCGCTGCTAGTCGGCTAATTCGTGAAACAGATGTTGTTATTGCTGGCGTCTACCATTGTTGAACTGTTTTGCGCAGACAAAGTCGCGGGTGAATGCTCATACATCATCGTCCTCATCTCGCTATACTTTCCCATTGAGGGGCTCGGAGCCTCAGTTAGGGGAGACCAGGCCTTAATCAACCACGCTGGCACAGTGTGAGTTGACCTTACACATATCTTTAAATTTCTTTTCCGATACGTGCAGATTGCATCAAGATGTTTTCCTTCAGTTAAAGAACGTCGGATAATAGTACATATGAAACTAGAAAACAGAAAAACCCATTGGTACATGGTGAGATTCAAATCCAAGATCTGCTGATTACAAGTCAAGAGCTTAGCCCCTTAGTCACCAACGCTCTTGCTAGTACATTCCTAGGAAATATTATAATAAATGAAAAATTGAATTTAAAATACAGACAGGGAAAAAATAAAACATCATCGTTAGAAAAACATTTTAGTGGTCTGAATATATTTGACACCCAGTGATAATAGAACATATATGGAAACCAGATTATAGTTACTTAAAAAACAATTAATATAATAACATACTTAAATAAAAGTATGCAGTACGGCAAGTTTGCGAAAACTAAAACTCTTTTAAAAAGTTCACCACCTATCGGTCAATTTTTGCATCGTGTCGTTTCCAAATTTTTGTATAGATGGCGCTTTTATTTATTTCAACATAGGAACATATGGCCCTTTGATATAATTTTTCTACATTCGATCTACTTTTTTATATTTTATTGGTAAAGATTACATTATTGTGTGAAACGTCACATGTCGTTAAAATATTTGAAATATTTATTGAATGACACATTATTTGCCAGTAGTAGAGTCCGCTTTAACATCTTCGCACGAATGGGCCGGCTCGCCCGGTGTAATACCACGACCACACAGAAGACAGGCGTGAAGTGGAAGCAATTCCACGTTTCGCCTGATGAGTGTGGTGCCGGAGTCCTAATACTGGTGCTCTTCCCCTTCCCACACTTTTTTTCTAAGAGAAGGATGAGAAGGGTATGTGTACTGCTCAGAGGGGATGCATATGAAGAGGAAATATTCTCTTTCAGTACGTCTCCTCCTTCGTCCATTAATTGTAGGCAACCCATCTGCAATTGCGAATGTCTATGGGCAGCGGTCTCTTCGCTATTTGAGCGTATTCAGGTGACCGGTTGCTCGTTTGCCACCTTATACTATTATCACGCAAAGGTTAATGACCTCTGATAATATAATATAAAAATAAATTTACAGTTAACTTAATTAAATACTGTAGTTTTTTCTAATACGGATCATAAGAATAATTATAGGATTCGAACCTGCTATCACGCGATCAGTGTTCAGTATCTCATATAGATACTGTCGCTTTTAGTAATTAATTTATTTATCTAATTATGTCCTATATAAAGAAAGATATTGAAGCGTATAAGACTATTCTGTAATCCAAATTAATCTCAATGTGAAAATATTATAGTTAATTAGCCGGATTTTTCTTTTGATCTTGAACTTGGGGAACTTAATCTTATTAAATTTGATTTTTTTTATTTAGTTGGAATTCTTTTTTTAATACTATTTACATATCACTACATAGTATAAAACAAAGTCGCTTTCTCTATTCCTATATCCATCCATAGATAGATGCTTAAATCTTTAAAACTACGCAACGGATTTTGAAACGGTTATTTTATAGGTAATAGAAAATAGATATATACGTATAAAAGATATAGAATAGGTTTATAAGTATAAAAACATCCATTAAATAGAGGAGAAATACTGTTATGTTTGAGGTTTCTAATGTGATGTCATAAATAGTCATTATTTATTTTTCTGCTTTAATTGCAACAAACGCAGGCTAAACCCTACGAGATTTATCAGATTAATACCCGTGCGAAGCGGGAGCGGGTCGCTAGTCAATATATGTAATAAAATTAGAGTGTCTGTTTGTAACATTTAAATAACCGCATACTGCATGTATATGAATATATATACGGTACATACACCAAAAGAAACATATTTTAAAAAGTACGTCTGTCTGTTTGATCCGGCAAATCTCTCAAATCGCTGGACCGATTTTGACGGGAATTTTATAAGCAGATAGCTGATGTAAAAAGGAGTAATTTAGGCTACGTTTATTTTAGAAAAAATATTTTATTTTAAAAAAGAACGCGCGGATGGAGTC
This sequence comes from Papilio bianor, assembly GCA_011763625.2. Taxonomy (NCBI): domain Eukaryota; kingdom Metazoa; phylum Arthropoda; class Insecta; order Lepidoptera; family Papilionidae; genus Papilio; species Papilio bianor. Next base: position 2,205,482 of record JAAOEG020000014.1, on the reverse strand, counting down.
GCAGGCGACAGCTAGTCTCATATAAATTTAATGGAACAAAACTACAATTACATTCTGTACCACCAGCTCTTATTGTGACAAGGTTCTAATAATATTCTTAGGGTGCTTTTACGTAAAGTAAGGCTAAGAATTGTCGACAGAAAATAAAGTAGATATCGATCAAGTGTAAAGGTCAGGCTGAAGGCTGGGTGACGGATTTAACACCCGCACGGGATCAAATATAAACTGCCTTCACGATGAACTCTCGGATAGAATTGACCGGATTTTATTTCCTGACTTTACAGAGTCTTTTCACTGTTTTTTTTTCAGTATTCTACCGAATTTATTACAAAATGTTACTTTGTTTTAGTAACGCGGAACACTTGAAAAAGTATTTTTTGGACAATATTTTTGAACGTTGATAATCTGGAGTCAAAGCCAGCAATGCATCTGCAGTTCCTCTGGTATTACAGATGTACATGGGCGTCACATTACATTGGTGTTTACGTTGCTTGATTGTCCACTTTGATAAAAAACATACATTTGGTGTTTTATGTTTTTTTAACATCTTCGTACGAATGGGACAGCTCACCCGGTGTAATACCACGACCACACAGAAGACGGGCGTGAAGTGGAAGCTATTCCGCGTTTCGCCTGATGAGTGTGGTGCCGGAGGCCTAATTTTAGTCTTCTTTTCCTTCCCATCGTTATCTTACAAGGTAGGGATGGGAGGGGGAATTGGACTTGACGGAGGAGGATACTCATAGGAAGAGGTAATATTCTCTTTCAGTGCGTCTCCCCCTTCGTCGATTAAAGGTAGGCAACGCATCTGCAATTGCGGATGTCTATGGGCAGTGCTCACTTCGCGATTTTAGCGATTTCAGGTGGCCTCTAGCTCGTTTGCCACCTTGTAATATAAAAAAAATCTGCAGAAGCCCAGGTCTATTAAGATTCTAGGAACATAATTGATAAGGTTTCACTACAAATCTTGGTCAAAGATTTAGTCGACAAATGTAATTCAGGTAATTTATTATCCAAATAAGTTAGCAAAACTTCGTTTATAAATTAAGGGCAAAACTTTACTGAATGTAATGTCACCAAATCTGGGCAACGCGAAACAATTCTCCTCAAGTGGCGCCATCTGTACGTAGTATAATTTGGTTTATTGTTAATTAACTTACAGGAAATGTTTAGACGTATTGAAATAATTTAAGTATTTCAAGTAGATAATCTATATACATATAATAAAATTGGAGTGTCTGTTTGTAATATTGAAATAACCGTTTTTTACTACATGTATATGAATATATATACGGTACATACACCTTAATAACAATTTTTACCTTTTTTGTCTGTCTGTCTATCTGTCTGTCTTTTTGTTCCGGCTAATCACTGAAATGGCTGGACCGCATTTGACGGGACTTTTATTGGCAGGTAGCTGATGTAATAAGGAGTAACGTAGGCTACGTTTATTTTAGAAAAAATATTTAATTTTAGAAAAAGAACGCGCGTACGGACTCACGGGCGACAGCTAGTATTATAATATAAACATATCTACAAAAATATCTAAATATTTTAAATTGGTACTTTTCTAGTTATAATATTTTATAATTATAATTATTATTCTAATAATATATGAGTACCTTACAATATAAAAAACTAGCTTTTGACCGCAACTTTGTCCGCGCGGAATTAAAATAAAACTTAGTATCCTACATGTTATTTCAGACTATGTTCTATAGCTGTGCTAAATCTCAGTAAGATAAGTGGAACATTTGCGGAATTATCGAGTAAATATGTAAATAACAAGACAATGTATCCCTCGGGAACCGTAACTATTTCCAGGATCGAAATAACCTATGTTTTCTTCCAGACTATCCTCTATAACTATGCCAAATTTCATCGAGGTTCCTTTAGCAGTTTTGCAAAGCAGATTAACAAGACTATAACACATACAGAAATGAAGATTAGAAATATTTATTTAGTAAGTAGTTAATAAAGAAATAAAAACGGCTAACTCACGTATATTTAATCCGGTGTCGGCACCAATTACTTTAGAGCCCATCGGTCTCTCAGTGAGATGGGCCGCGACCGCGTAAGAGTGAAGCGAGTGGGACTGGTATTACCAGAAGAAGAGTCCCGATGTGCTCGAAACTAGTCGGTGCCGACACCGAATTAAATATATTATAAGTGAGTTAGCTGTTTTTATTTTGTTATAATAATGTTTCACGAAAGTTTAAACAGTATGAAGGAGATAATATTTACAATACTGTCACTTAATCATTAGCTTATTTAAATCATCATCATCATCAACCTGCCCTTGTCCCTATGGAGGGTCGGCACAGTATGTACTACTTTTCCATACATCCCTATCGGCCGTCATATCTGAATTCACACCTTTCTTACGCATATCCTCTTGCACACAATCCATCCAAACATTCCTCGGTCTTCCTCTACCTTTGTATCCATCCACATTTAACGCCATACCTTTTTATTAATGTGATCATCATCTCTCTGATCTCATTAGCTTATTTAAATGAGATCAGAATTTAATCTAAATTAGAATTTTAATTGCTTAACAATGTAATGATAATAATTACATTTTAAATGAAAAGAAGGAAAGTTTACATTTAATTATGACACGAGCAGAGGGAAATTTAATATTCTATAAGTAATTAGTTACCTTCCTTTCATTCTTATATTAAATCAGCTGCGGTTTGTGCAATTAAAACAGTATTACGTATTGTGGTATTCACACAGAAGACAGGCGTCAAGTGGAAGTAATTCCGGATTCGCTTTATGAGTGTGCGTGTCGGAGGCCTAATTTTAGACCTTTTCCCCACCCACTCGTCTCTTTTTAGGAAAGAATGGGAAGATATATTTGATGGTGGATGGGACGCATAAGGAGGGATAATATTAACTTTCTGTGTCGCTTAAAAGTAGGCAAAGCATCTGTAATTAATGATAATGATGAAGGTAGTCGTTTCCCCTATAAAAAAACATATAACTAAGTTTTGTCAAATAAAACAGTGTCTTACTAATATGAATGTCTGCATCTCACAAGCGTGAGTGAGATAAGGTCCTGGCCTTGCCTTGCCTGGTCAGCGCACAGGGTTACAAAAACCTTTATCATTGGATAAATTTTTACGATAGGCCACCTGACCATCGACAACCTTAAATGTATTAATGTTCTTATATTCGGCAAACTGAATAAATTACAATAGTGGAATTGGGATTCCATGGTATTGGGATTGGGGTATTATATGGGATTGGGATGGTAACTGTGGGCAGTTACGATAAAACAATCCCTACTCGAATGAGTGGCGGCCATTGTTAAGATTGTTAGTGACGTTTAATATTACCGTATGTGTAGACATTTCAAGGCTATGTGACAGTGGTATAAGCGGTTAGTGGTTTACTGTATAACATCAGAAAGTGACTTTTATACAAGTATAACTTACCCTGAATGTTATTAGTTAGAATTAAAAATTATTATAACATTGTCTAAGTTGTTTAAACTTTCGAGAGACATTACTACAAATTAATTGTAATACGGCTGTAACTCACGTTTAATATCCCGGTGACGGCACCGACTAGTTTCGGACAGTTTCGACTAGTTTTTATTCGTCAGTGCGAGACGCGACGCGATCGCGAAGAAAACGCTATAAAAACTCGCCCTGAGGATGGACCCACGATGGGTCCAAAACTAGTCGGTGCGTCACTGGGATATTAAACGTGAGTTATAGCTATAAAAATTAACAGTGCTTTCTAAGTTAATTAATAATATACTGAAATAGTTGGTGAATTATAATTGAATACGAAACGACGAAATAATTAATTGAATAATGGAATTATATCCGTCTATAATTTATGGAAACAAAGATATTCAAATTCCAATTGACAGATTAAAAGTATTGTTTAATGCTTAAAAAGTTATTGAGACGATTTGAGTTTTGAATATTGTGTCGCTTAAATTATTTATCGCTTGTAAATCTTTATATCTCAGAGATAGCTTTAAAATAAAATATATCGCCGGTAGCGTCTAGGGATATAAAAATATTTATGATGCGTTTTATATCGAAATATTTATACTGTTTATCTCATAGTGTTGTGTTGGAGAGTTAGAGACGAGATAAAAAATAAAGGCAGTTACACACCTTCAGTTTTAACTGCATTTACTGAACAATCGGTCAGATAAAACTGATGAAGAACAAATCCAATATAACGTAAGTCATCTCTTAAGTCAGCTAAGTACATTACAGATAACTAGCTTTTACCTGCGACTTCGTTCGCGTGGAATATAAATAAAAAATTTGCAGCCAATGTAATCTCCCAGACAGTGTGTATGTATTAGTTGAGCCTTTCTTTCATTTATTGTGTCTGTAATATTGAAATAACAGTTTTTACTACATGTATATGAATATACTCGTATACGGAACGTACACCAAAATAACATTTTTTTACAATTTTTGCCTGTCTATCTGTCTGTCTGTCTGTTTGTTCCGGCTAATCTCTGAAATGGCTGGACCGATTTTGACTGGACTTTTATTGGCAGATAGCTGATGCAATAAGGAGTAACATAGGCTACGTTTATTTTAGAAAAGGAACAAGCGGACGGAGTCGCGGGTGACAGCTAGTATGAAACATAAATTTGTGACAATGAATTGTTTGAAAATTCATCAGTTTATACCTATTGGAAAAAATAAGGAACAAGCTACAAAAAAAAACACTTGTTAAATTAGGGACCCGTAGCTACAACAAGGGATAATAAGAATCAGGACGGCCACTAGTAACAGATGTTTACACTTCATCCATTTGTCTGGTGTCAACAACCCAGCTAATTGTCAAGTTATCAAGCAAGAAACATACCAAATACTACAGAAATATTTCAGCAAGTTACTCTTATATTGTTTTTTAAATGCATATTCAACGTTAGCTTCAGATTTGGTCCGTTTTATATTTGTTTACAACAAACAATTACTGAGGGTCCATACGGCTTATTTGCTTTATTTCTCTATCTTTTTGCGAATCTTTAGATGTATAGGTAGATCGATGTTTGTTTGAATGTACATCCAAAACGGTTCATCGAATCTCGATAAAATTTGGCACAGGTTGCTTACTAGTCTTTTTTAACTCCGCGAAGATGGAGTCGCGCACAAAAATTTGTCATAAATAAAATATAATTGGTACTTTATTCATAAAAATTGATAGGTTTCAGATCATTTTATTCAGGAAAATATTAAAATCTTTAATTTTTCTGTTCATTTCATTTTGTTCATTCATATTTTATAAATACGTTATTTTTTGTACTACAAATTAGCAAAACAGCGAAGTGTCCGCTACCCTAGCTATCCGCAATTGCAGATTCGTTGCCTACCTTGAATCGACGGACGAGGAGTATATTTCCTCTTCGTATGTGACCCCTTCCCCGTCAAAACCGCTTCCCCTTCCCATCTATTCTACATAAGAAAAGGATGGGAAGTGGAAGACGACTAAAATTAGACCTCCAGCACGCACACTCATCAGACTGTACGCGAAATGACTTCTACTTCACGAACGTCTTCTGGGTGGTCGTAGTACTAGGCGAGCCAGCTCATGCAACAGATTGTTGGTGGTATATACCACATTTATTCGAACATAATAAAAAAGAATTACGTATCTAGGTAGTTATTAACATAAAAATGTTCGCTCATAAATGCCTCAAATGATAGCGATCCTTTATGGCCGTGACAAAGAATATCTTACGAGCAATTTGTAAGGAGCTTATGACACGCATGAAAAAGACCTTCCGTCGAGGTAATAATCTATGGTCGATATTTATTACGTATTGTCCGTCAATAAACGCATAAATAATACTATAAAAATGATGTGATTTGATCAGCTCATCTCATGGCTAATCTAGCAGAGTGCAGTGGTGTATGTCTCTGTAGTTAACAGAAACAATGTTTCAGTCGAATAATGTTTATTATTAAACTTAAACAAATTGATATTACAATATATAGTTTTTACTTCAAGATAACATTTTTCTCTTTTATATATTTTTGAATATAAATTAAAACCTAAATGTCATACTTCAAAATACTTCAAAGTACTTCTAAACAGCCAGTCTTTCATTGTAACCTATTTGCTTCACAAAGCAGTTTACAAGAGTAATTACGTTTCTCATAAGAAAAAAAAGTTTTATATTATTTTAAATGCATGCAATTGTATTATTCGATGCTTCATTCGATACGTTATTCGATACATTATATAATTTATATTTTTATTAGTTAATCTAATTTTATTCTGTTCTATTATAATTTTATATTATTCTTATTTATATTTATAGATATTATGTAAAAATATTTACATACCTAGTAACAAATTACAGAAACAACATAAAACATTTTACTCATAATTAAAATTAAAGAATAAAATGACACGTTTCCTCCATTCTACAATCTCTAAAATAAAAAATTTGACATTCGTCACTTTGACATGAAGAACGAAAAAGAAAAGCAAATTAAAAAAGTTTCTTTTCTTTATATATTCATGACAAATATCATAAAATAGAAAAATAGATAAATAATTAACAAAAATATAATTATTACTGCATAAATAAATTAAGAATAAATTTCACAGTACAAAATTAAATTTTACAGTTTCCTTTTAATGTAATTTATTCTGTTTGCCGAATATAAGAACATTACTACATTTAAGGTAGTCGATGGTCAGGTGGCCTATCGTAAAAATTAATCCAATGATTAAGGTTTTGTAACCCTATGCAACGCTTATGGTTACAACATATAGTTATCTCTGTTATAGTAAAAGAAAATGAAAGAGAAGAAAATGAGCTTTTTACCAGAATGACTCAAGACTCATGTTTATGTATTCCTAACTTCTTGTAGTCTAACCAACTTTGACTAGTGAGGTGTCATTATATTTTTGAATTCCGGCGAACCCGTGGTCCATGGTTCAGACTCGTGCTTGAAGCGTGGACCTGCGATCCTGGACTATTCTCTAAGTGATCCATGGGTGATTCGTAGTTCAGTCGAACTCTTGCTGGAGAAGTTAGAGGAGCAGCGGTGTCGAAGAGCCTTTGGCAGTAAGAACTTTTATTTTGTCACTAGCCAGAATTAAAAACAAACTTAATAAATAGCGTATGTATTCTTCCAGACTATGTTCTATATCTTTGTCAAATTTCATTCAGATCCGGTAAACCATCCATCTAAAATATCGCATTTATAATATTTGTAAATTTTCAAGATTGATTGTATCATTCGAAACATAATGTTCCGTTCGGTATTTGTCCAGTACAGTCAGTTATTTTTTAAACAATAACATGTCTACAAGTTTACTAACTTATTTCGACGTTAAAAAAATTGCTGAAGAAATACTAGGTATAAAGATAGTAATAAAATGTGAAAACGGAACCCTATTTTGATTAAAAACGACATCGCAATATCTTCGTACAAGGCTGTTACTCGGCGTACCGTTTCCTTATTCTATGGAACTAATCGATATAATAGAGATGGGGCGCAATGTGTACGTCTCCTACATTGAAACTACCTTCGGGAAGCGTACAATTCTCATTTATTAACATATCTTTCAAATAACTGAATACAGCTTTTATGTATTCACATAAATATTCTTATCGTTACATATTAAGCGACTGTTTACTTGTATTATCCATCACTATACGTCCCCACTGAGAGGCACGGAGCCTACACTGAGTTAGGGGTGACTAGCCTTAGTTAACCCTGGACAAATGTGGGTTGGTTTACGTCCAACTTATCTTTGAATTTCTTCTTAGTTACCTGCAGGTAACCACGATGTTTTTCTTCACCATAAGAACGTCGTATAAATGTTCATATGAAATTAGAAAATCGAAAAAGTACGTGGCGGGATTTGAACCCAGTACCTGCAGATTACAAGTCAAGTGAGCCACCTCTGAGCCACCGACGCTCATCATATTAACTCAAATTTATTCATTTATTTTTCCTGTATAAGCTTAAAATAAATGTAACATTTATTATTTAATGTTTATTATTTTGTTTATTAAAAAAATGGCCCTTCGAGTCGGATAAACTCCGTAGTAATCTTGTTCAAATCAGATTGAACATTGAATCTTTAATGTCTGTGCGAAACCCAAAACTTATAAATTTTATATATTTATAATTTTTGTATCCTGGCAAGACTTTTATGCATCTACTGTTTCCTACTCGTCCTATCATCTGAGCGAAATATAGTTGTAAGTAATAAAATGTATTTCCTTAAATGTATTTCTGAAATTCGAGCTTTGATTTAATTTAATGAATAAAGCTCATCAAAAATATCAGCAGAACTGAATTATATTTCGATTTTACGAATTTTAAAATCTAAATTTACACAAAAACACACTTATGTATTTAGATTTATGAACGAAAACACAAAGCTCTTACGTGATCAAACACTTCGAAATGCGAAAGGTTTTTTTGCATCTGTACAATGGTAGTAAGAGTCACTTGGCACTGCTGATATAATAGCTTCGGCATTTTCCCCATTGGAATTCCGACAGTGGAAACAATGATAGCAATTACGTTGAACTGTCACGATTCCGAGGCACATGGATAATCGCATCTATTTTACTTTACAACAGAATGAATTGGTATTAGCATTAATGGTAATATAATTTTTACTAGCTATCAAATTACTGCTTATGTACCTTTCTTTTTCTATTAGGAACAATGCGTAAAAATCTTACTAATACAGCCGTGAGCAAAAATAAAGGGTCGGTTAAGAAAGTTTTAATATCTCGGAAGATAAAGACGCTAGCTAACTGAAATAAATTGTGCTTAATAGACAATTAAATATCCTTAAAAAAAATATATATTTTTATAAATTTATTTATATTTCATTAAAAAACATAAACTTAAACGAAAAAGGATAGCTTACGTAAACTTGGATAATACAGTATTTTTCATTAAATTTTATTTTTATTTAGATTTTAGTACTTAGTATTGTGTCTTACTATTTCAGTTAGCTAGCGTCTTTATCTTCCGAGATATTAAAACTTTCTTAACCGACCCTTTATTTTTCCTTACGGCTGTATTATAAACATAGTCTGTAAGATTCTATTGATGTATGTTTGTTAATCTTTCATGCAAAAACTCCTGAATGAGTTTAGATCTAATTTTACATTAATATAGGTTATGCATTAAAATAACACATATGCTATAGTTTACAAAAATACAAGTATTGTGTTATTTACTCAAAATATAACGATATAAGTGAAATGTTTGGTTGGTATTTGAAGGTTGCAAAACGGTTTAACGGATCTCGATGAAATTTGATACAGATATAGAACACATTCTTGAAAAACACATAAGCTACTTACTAAGTTTATTAAGTAAGGTCTAAAGCTAGTAGGAAATAAAGTTATTACATATAAAATAAATCATTTAAATATAAAGTACTGATACAAAACGTGAAAGTAATAATTATGTATGGATATTGTTTTCAATTTTACACTTGAATTAATAAATTGATAACAGTTAATATAAATACGGATTGAAATTTAGGTAAGTAGACCTTGTTTTACTTGTAATTATAAAATAGTATCTTCCCTATTTAAAAGAATAATATTTCATTATAATTTCTCACCATAAGACGAAAAACGGTATTAAATATTGAAAATAAAATTACACCATAATCGTTAGCTATCATTACAATTTGTTAAAAAAACATAACGGTATTTCTGTCTTGTTTTGACTAAAAGGTTGATAGATATGTTTTTGATAGATACGGTAATTCATACTGTAGTGTATTAGTCAGTTGACCCTCTTTGTAGTTTCGTCATACCTCCCTAGGCATCCAAGTCAGTCGTAATCTGACAGTCGAGTAGAGCGGATATATATCGAGACAATAATATTTTAAACCTATGCTATGGTTGAATGTAATACATATTAACAAATAACAAATGAATATTCTGTTGGCAACAAATAATATCCTAAATATTAGAACAAACACGACATGTCTGTTGATAGATCGGAATTATCCAATTCCAGTGAAAGGGATTAAGTAGGCTACTGTTGATTGTGCATCAATTTACGTCACTCGATATATTTGGAGAGTCTGGACAGATTTGGGTGATTCCGGAAGTATTTTACAACACAAATGTCACACATATTGTACAGTAGAGGAACTTAATTTCCTATCCGTTTTTTCTACAACGATTACACAGATAAATAAATTGCAGTAAATATATTTTTTAAAGTTATTGAATAAAATGTTCTTTTCAATAAAATTCATAGTAACGTCGGTCCAGTGGTTTTTTGTTCATAAAGAGAAATTAAATCATTTCTACACCTAAACAAACAATAGCCTCTTAAACATTCAACCGATTTTCTGAATAAATATGAGGATTCGTGTGAAAACAAAATTACTTTCACGTAGAAAAATAAACTATAGCGTTGGTAAATAGAAAATTATATTACGTTTTAAATCAAGTAAAAAATATTATTGTTTTACTGTTCTAGGTCCCTCGATGTTAGGATTTTACAGGACTGTACCTTGATACCTCCACGTCTACACGTACAATCGTGTAATAAATTGATTAAAATTTTGGATCTCTCTTAGAAATAGCAGTATTCTAGTATGTTGTACTGGAGCTAGATCGAGGACAGCTAAATCTATCTAAGAAAATAAAAGGAAAGGTTAAAGCATGGTGTATGACGCACTCATAAATATTAATGCATATATAAATATATTTTCTCTATGACTAGGCCTTAGTAAACAACGCTGGCACAAGGCGGGTTGGTTGACTACACACACAATTTCTTCGCAGATAAATGCAGGTTGCATGACTATGTTTTCCGTGACCGTAAGAACATAGGTCAAATGTATATATAAAATTCGAAAATCGAAATACATTGGTACATGGCGGGATTCGAACTCATGACCTGGAGATTACAAGTCAAGTGCTTAAGTCCTGAGCCGGCGACGCTCCAAAAATGTCTTGATATTTAGACCAAAAACTAAACTAAAATTGTTTTATAATTGATAGCGCGATCAAGATTTAAAATTAAGACATTATTGTTTAAGTTTTTATATCATTGTATTTTATTTTTTTAAACGACATTTGCTTAACACAAGTAAATTTAAACACGGATAATATAGGTCACATCTCTTAGTACGCAATAAACTTCTGCATTAAATCCCACAACAGTATAAAGAGCTTGTATTTAATACTATTATATAAGAAGGAACGTTCTTCTCATGTATAAATATCGGTTTGCAACACTAAATAATGCTGCGTTTTTTTGTCATTCTAAATTTAGAAGGGCTTTGGGTCGGGATTTATCGCGCGGTCTCTTCTGCTCATAAATTAACTTAACGCTGCCTACGATAACTTGATTATATATCATCCCGAATGCTCTTTTAAGTTATTATGTGAAGTATACAGTCCTTTTACTAAAATACAAACTTGGTTAGGTTGCTATGAATTTCTAAGCGTAGCAATTCGTAGAAACGTAGCTATGCTACGACCGTAGATATATGCCACTTACTAGTTACAACTATTAATAAAATAATCGACTGGTCATGCTGGTGATTAAAAATACGTATGGAAACTATCAAATATCAGAACAAATGGTGAAATTGTACTTAAATTTTATTAGACTTAGCTTGAATTACTTTTTAGTTATTACTTTTACTTCCAAAACCAATTATTCGAAGCTGTAAAAATGAATTATTTATTGACGTCATAAAATTTATACGATTAATCTTTACGTTAAAAGCTTTAGTGTTCCCATTTCCTAATATTTTCTACAATTCATCGTGTCTAAAGTCAAAGAAAGCTCGTCGGTGGCGCAGGGGTTAAAGTCCTGGCAGTCCTGGGTTCGAAACCCGCAATAACAATGTATTTTAAAATTTAAACAAAGAAGAAAAAAAGAGACAAAAAATTACCTCGGTACAAACTTATTACATAGCAAATGGAAGCCAGTTCGGCGAAGTAGAGATAGTATAGTCTGTTCCTGTTTCCTCCATTCCATCCTGAATAATAACAGTGATGCAACCTTCACATATCGATGAAGAAATTCAAAGATGTGTGTGAAATCACTTGAACTAGTCTAGCATGGTTGACTAAGACCTAGTCACCCCTAATTTAGCTAAAAATCCCTATGTGTGAACGTATAGTGATAATGATGATCGTGTCAAATAAAATGAAAAAAATATACCTATACGTAAATATGCTTTACAAAATAAGTCACTAAAATACTCACTTTACATAAATAAACATAATTAAATGTTATTTGTAATTACAAATTGTACTCGGACTATCAACAAACACAATTTCAGAATACTAATCGATTATTTCAATTTGATCACAGTGAAATGGTATATGTTTTGTTCTAATTACGTTAAATTTAAATTAACTTGTTTACTGTTTTATTTGTTTAATTTTTCTTTATGTATAAGTGTTCAGTGAGAATTATATCTATATACATATAATAAAATTGGAGTCTCTGTTTGTAATATTGAAATAACCATTTTTTTACATGTATATGAATATATGCGGTATATAAACCAAATTTTTTTTTACAATTTACGTCTGTCTGTCTGTCAGTTTGTTCCGGCTAATCTCTGATATGGCTGGTGTAATAAGGAGTAACTAAGGCTATGTTTATTTTGGAAAAAATATTTTATTTTAGAAAAAGAACGCGTGGAGGGAATCGCGGGCGACAGCTAGTAAACACTAAAAAAGGAGTGTACATAAAATAATAATAAGTAAATCTCACTAATATTATAAATGCGAAGGTTTACATGTTAGGATGTTTGTTAGAGTATGTCACCTAAACTATTGACTGGATGAAATTTGGTATAGACGTAGAGGATAGTCTGGAAGAAGACATTAGCTACTTTTGATTCCATAATAGTTACGGTTTCAGTGGGTTCCAATAATTTTGTTTTTTTTAATCAATATTTCTGCAACGGAGCCACATATGTTATTGAAATTTTTAGTAGTTGTACTGTAAAACATAGTCTGCAACAACACATAGGCTACCAAGTAAGTTATTTTAATCGCACACAGATGGACTCGCAGGCTACAACTAGTAATAAAATAAATATATAAATACACTCCAAACTATACTATATTCAAATAATTATAAACAGTTGAACACATTTCTTTTAATACAATAAAAAATGAAAGAACGTAATCTCTTTCGTTATCTATATATTATCTTAATGGCAGAATCTTTAGAACGGAGCCCTTTTGCTGAAATTTATGACCATTAAAAGCATTGTTTGCGGAACTTTTTGTAGACCTTGTAATAAATATAAATTAATGAAAATTGTATCACACAATTATATCATTAGTTAAGTTTGAAGGGGACAAGATGGCCTTCATCAGAACTCATCTTGTGTGGGTATGGTATGTCGGCAGGTTGGCGCGAGTAGCAAAATTACAAGTCCTTGTTGCAATCACAATTGTTTGATCGGCACAATGTTAAATAATCGAAATACACAGTCAAATGAACAATGTACAGTCTAATCAACGCGACACCAACTTAATTAAAACACTAGATTTAATTATTGCTGAGATGCATAGCGATTCGTCACAAGCGTGGTGCGCGAGCGGCGTCTCGAACAACTCTGAGCAAAAATGGCCGCCCCCACAACCATCGACAATGACGCTTCGCTAGGCTGACTTTTGACAGCTAAAAGTCAACCTGACGTCTGACTTTGAAGGATGCGCCGTCAAGTTTTTAAATGAGGTGTTTTTATTTACATTGTTTGCTTGTATTTGGGACTGTGTCCGCGGAAAAGTAATAAAATCGGAAAAACAAAATCCAATAATAATATAATTGCCCAATACCGAAAGAATGTTTCAAATCTGTTCAGTGAGCAAGTGTAGCAGCAGTGGTAAAATCATCTTTGGTACAGCTGTTAAGCACCTCACAGGAATAGATCATCGTCTAGACAATTTCTATTTCTTCTATGTATTAATCCGTTCGATTTTCAAACTTCATCTCTTTGCTCGTCGTATTCGGTACCAAAAGGTATTAAGGGAGCTTATAATATTTTCAATTGAATTCTCAGATCTTTATGTACATGTGAAATAGACGTAATAATATATACCACTGATATTCGGCCGATAATTTGAGGTTACCGGAAGCGTTTCCCGGAAAAATTTTCCCTTGTCATCCCATTTCTTTATTTCTATTTACATCCCTTCTGTTTCGACATGAAATGTAATAACGTATATTCAATTGCTTTAGCTGTTGTGAATTACTTAATATTACGCTGAAAGCTAGCTTCAATTTTGTCATACAGCAATGAAATGTTTTTCAATATTAATGTTATTCCGCTTTAGTGACGTCATCGACTGACAATTACACGTTATTCCAAATGTATTGTTTTCCAGTGTCTCATAAGACAGTCTATCGGGCATTTTTTTCTGAATCTTAACCTTAAAAATATGCAGCCGAGTAACGAATCTTAAAGTAAACGCCACTTTTCAGACATCAAAATTTCAATGGAATGGGGAGTTTAAGAGTGGCCGTCTCTCCTTACAAAAATCAGTTTCAATTAGCGATATCGCTAGTAGAATCGACAAAATGTATAGAATAATTACGTGACAAGCACGTACCTTATCGAAAGATAATTACAGTTTCGTTCATTTTTGAATAGGTTTTGTAATCGCTTCGGGGCAAATGTTGACTGCAAAACCAGATCTGAAACACCTTGTCTATGCCTCACTTATAGTGTAGCAAAGAAAACTATAAACGTCTTTGTTGTGCATCGTGCCAGGTGTACAACGCCTTGTACAGTAAGAATGGAAAGTATAGAAAAGCCACTGCTACTTAGAGCGTGTTAAAACGCTGTATTATATTTGAATGACGTTTCTACATTCGATAGTATCTTATCACGATGTGTAAAAGTTGAGGAGAGGTGAGCAAGCGGCCACCTGAAATCGCTGAAATAGCAAAGTGACCGCTGCCCATAGACATCCGTAATTGCAGATAAGTTGCCTACCTTTAATCGACGGAGGAGACGCACTGAATATTTCCACTTCCTGTGCGTACACACACATCCCCTCCACATCGCCTTCCCATCCTTTCCATGTAAGATAAGGCCGAGAAGGGAAATAAGACTATAATTCGTCCGGCACCACACTCATCAGACGAAACGTGGAATAGCTTCCTGGCCTGGCTTCTGTGTGGTCGTGGTATTACACCGGACGAGTCGGCCCATGTGTAGATATTTAAGCGGGCTCTACCACTGTTAAATATATAAGAAATATGAGTAATTTAAATTAAACGAAACAAAATTAGCTTGCTTGTATATCAGGTAATTAACACCCCAGTGAGTGTAACATCA